>DWJZ01004097.1:0-15871 GCA_018249125.1 Asbolis capucinus | reverse complement strand
ATAAAAGCAATTGCGTGCAGTATTGAGGATATGGTTTTCGAAACGTAAACTCTCATCCATGAGCACACCAAGATTGCATAGGTACTTCTTTAACTTGTTCTATATTTTTGCCATCAATACTTATTATAAAATTATTCTTTGAAATATTTTGTATACTTTGAACTAGTTGACACAAAAAGTAGTTTTGTGACATTGCTGTAGCAGTAAGCCATGTGGTAACGCGGCCTTACTCGTACATATTGTGGTCCTCTATTAAACTGCAGTATATTACTTTCTTTTATTGTCAATAATTTCCGCAGCGTACGCGAAAAAAATATTTCATTTCATATTTTCTTCACACGTCGGGTTACATGATTAAAGATTTCATACGGACCGCTAACGTTTATGAAAATATTTTATAGCGTATGTTCATCAAGGATAACGTAACATTCTAACGGTAAAAGAACTTTTCAACTCGGCCAAGTAGTTTCGGAGCCTAAGCTCGTCAAACAAACAAATCTTTCCTCTTTATAATACTAGAGTAGATTACAATACCCGCGCATTAGTTACAGTTAAAATAGTGTACATCGTTATGAAGAAGCCTACAAGATAACTGGGCAAATACTCCAGTACATTCTAGCTTAGTTTGTCCGCAGTATGATTATTAATGCAGTGGTGTTAAACAGAGAAACATCCCTTTGCGGCGAGCTGTACAGTGCCCACAAAGCTGAACGTGCTACAAGGCATCCAATGAAATTTATATATTATATAATAATGTGAAAAGTTTTGTCGACCTTTGTGAAGCTTTGGTATTGCGATGAAACTTAAAACTCAGTCAAATTTATGTTTGTTTTCTGTAGTTCTTAATGTTATGTAATCACATGTATGATCAAGGCACACGAGTGTCATACGATGTTTTTAATACACTTGTAAGGAATAACTTATGAGATTTTTTCTCATTTCCGGATGTCAATTTCGAAAGTCAATCTAGGAATTGCTTAAGATTAGATAAAATACATGAAAAACTACCTGAGTATCCTCGTTTTCACAAGACAGTACACAGCTAACTGTTGCTACTGTTAAAACAGTCTAAAAATGCTTATTTCGAGGTGGTATTAATGTAACAACAAAAATAAAACAATTCTTGAAGCAAAATGGACCAAAACTTGGCCTTAATCGGTGTAGCACTTTACCGTTTTTAAGCCGTACTCAAACCAAATTAACATTTTTATATAAATAGCTATAGATGAAACGCTGTTCCTTAATCTCGCAAAAACTCAGCTACGTTTGGACTGATTTCAACAAATCTTTATTTAGTGTACTCACAGTAGTTTAGGACAGTTAAAAGTATAGAATTAAATTTTGGACTGTAACTGACGTGAAACTTTATGAGATTAGCGAGCGAGTAAAAGTTATTAAATAGATATATTATATTTAGTATTTTTCACAACTTTCATAATTTCTCTTTTTTTTTGGTTGGTATGTTCCCTATGATTATACATTGTACATACACATACATATTCGTATATTATATACAATATTTTATACGATACGCTTAAGAGAAAATTATTCAAAATTTGAATTTTTTTAATTCAGCAAATGCAAAAATGCGGGTTATTAAAACTTTAAAAAACATTAGGGAAAAATGTAATTCAATGTGAAACTTTCTCTACGTGAACAAAATTTCACTCGTTCGTAATTTTATGAACTTATAGAATCATAATAATCTTACTGTTTCTTTGCACTCTTAATTCCTTCCGTCACACATAATCCTCTTGCATTCAATTTGCGAAATACAAATTGAACATTTCAATAATCATATTTTGCTGAATAACACAAATCCGAATTGTAAATAGTTGATCGCAGTTTAACTAAGCGCCTACGAGTACGTGAATATTTGCCACAATCCCGTGAAATCAATATTTCCTAATAAACCGGCAGGCGTTAGGCACAGTAACAAATGCAGTAGAATACACGTTTTGGGATTTATTCGTTGTCTATAATCCCTGTATAATATTTTCTCATATTCATATACACTGGGCTGAAAAACATACAATTCTGTGACGCCAAGTCCTTTTTGACTTAATCTGGTGCTATACCAGCTTTAAACATTCGAAGCGGAAATGATTGTTCTTGTCTTTCCATTATAGTATAAGGTTCTTTGTGTTTAGTCATAAATTTATCGTTGCGTCGTACAGTACATATAAAATCAGTGTCTATTAGGTTTAATAAATGTAAAATTAAGATAAGCAAACCTCTACTCTATTTTAAATAATAAAAATATTTGTGAATTAGTGTAGGTAAAGGTGTTTTAGATCTTTCGTACTCATAGTATTAGTTATGCATTATAGGGTATTCTTCCCAGTAGCTTTGTGAGTGACTGTGAAATATTTAATATATTTAAGTAACAATGTCGGTAGGGTTAGGGCGATAGGGTCCACCAACCGTTTATTGTAAATTATCAATGCATAATGCATTTGATATCATGGGTGTCCATGACTGACGATGAAAGTCTGTTATATTGGTCATGAATATAAACGAAGAAATCTAATTTATTCATTCAAACATTACCTCCAGAAAAAACCAGCCAATTGCGAATAGGATTCGCCCATGAAGAGTTCCGTACCATTCTATCTATAAAAACGGAAAAATATTATGTCTGTTGTAAGAGTTTCTTTTTAAAGTAAATATATATATATAACTAAATATTCTGTGAAATGAATTCGGTGCGTTTATTTCATTTTAGGAACTAAAAGTTCACTTTACGAAAGTCAAAATTTAACAATAAAATGTCCCTACATATACCGTGAAATTGATAACGAAATACGTACATATTACAAATATCTATGATAAAGCCCAAAGTCTCCATAGACCGTAGACTGGATGATAATGTCTGTGCGATAGACAATACCTATCTGTCATCGGCATAGTGCAGGCAGGAAGAAAAAAGCCGGCAGAAAAACACTTCCCGTACTCTTCTTAATAACAAAATTTGAATCTGTTATATAAGTTTATTACTAGCTTGGTCAGAAATAGGAGCAGAGCGGATCATTTTCATGCATCCTTGTCATTTAGATACTCAACAATACTTTTTTTGATTAGATTTTATACGTTTCTTGAATAAGGTCACAAGCAAATCTCGTATTAATATAGGGATTCTATTATAGAACCGTACACGGAGCCCCACAAAAGATTGCTGAACTATCGCAAGAGATATCAGGACGTTACTATTTGGTCCATTCTTCTTGTTGTCCGATTGTTAATATTGCTATTCAGTTTACACGAGCCTATATTATTTCGTATAAAAACAATATTGCTATAAATATATTGTGAAGTAACTGTAAGAATATCTCAATGTGTATATTTAAGCGTCTGCCTATTGCCCTTATTAATATCGAGCAAACACGAGCAAAAAAATCACGTTTGTTGTACAAGAGCACTATAAATGTTTATTTTATTCTGTTTTTAGTGAAAATGTCAACAGTCTATCACGGTTACAGCCTGATAAAGGACGGACAGCGGAGTCCTGTTGGGTACGGAACCCTAAAAGTGGTAATTTTTTACTAAATGATTTACGTAATTACGCAGCATATGACAAAAAATGTGGAAGATACTTATCTCCTAAAAACAAATACAACAGACACAGAAGGCTTTAACTTGTGACTGATTTATGTGTAGTAATTTCACCCATGGCTTGTTATGTTTTTAGATGGTTTGCTATGAGTCTGCCTCTCACTACAAGTTTTCGCATTCATCACACACGGTCAAGTCACTTTTTACGCTAGTCCGAGAAAGGCGGAAAATTTCATTATCTCAACGCGCTCCAGAGCTTTATAGTAAATTCTATTTTGTTCTACTTACGAGTATGTAAAAAAAAGAAAAGAAAATAAAAAGCTACTCAGCCACGACTAGCAAAATACACAAAAATAACACAAATAAATATAAGGTATACATTACAAAATACCTGATATGTCTTGTAACATAAGACAGCAAAATGGGTTAAAACCCAGCGAAAGCTGTAGCAAGACCGCACTCATTTTCAGTCTGACCCTTTCTTAGAGTACTTTGGCCATATAAATACACTATACACGCATCCTTAACACATCTAACGCTAAATAGCTTACATTCATTTCATCTTTTATTCAGTAGTCATACATTTTAAAATCAGTAACTGATTTAACGTAACGTAATGTTTTATTTGGGAGAAAATACTGTTTTATATAACGTGTTCATCTGCCCAATTTTAAGTACATTCAAATCATAGAAACAGTTTGACTTAGACTTAAGTCGAAAAATAATTCCGTTACATAACTCTACATTTACACGAGGTGCTACCGTTAACCTAATATACGGCGAATAACGTACATTAGAGTAGATACGTGAGTGGGTAAGTATCTAATATGGATGCCATTAGCTATTGAAGATCAATTGGCAACTGTCCACTATGCAGGCATTGAAAGACTGCAGTTTCGTGCGGTTTCAGCAAACTTGTGGAACTGCCATTATTTATGTTGACGTCGAAGAGCCGTGATAGTACTGTATGTGCGTGTGGCAGATGGCAGCAATGGATGGTATAGACCCAATTGGATTTAAATTTCTAACATATCCTACAGACACAATGAGATATAAGTTTCGAACATTAACAACTTTCGACAAATTTCAATTAGAAATAAGTTACTTATGAACTCGTTAATAAATTGTAGAATAAACCCTAATAATTACTAACACAATCATACCTAGGGTATCTTGTGTGTTTAGTAGGATGTACAAAAGAAAAAAAAATCAGAAAAAAATATTTTTCTGTCACTTAAATAACTTCACCGAGAGTATAATTCGTGACCCTTGGTTACCTTATAGGCTACAGCGTCATCGAAATAATTTAATAAGATACGCTATTTCATTTTCTTAAATATGATATTCTTATTAAGAGTTAACGTTTGGAAGTTCTGTGAAATGTAATTAAGACAACAAACACCTTTTCAATTAATATAAAGACGTCGAAAAGTTATTGTCTTGTTACATTGATAAAAGCCTGTAAATTTTAAATTTACGTAACACCTGAAATAAGTGAATAGCAAAGTTTTTATAGCGCGTAATAGACACGCAAATAATGTAGGTACCTAAGTAACTAGTAGTTTTATTACATGACGCAATCGTTTCAAAACTACGATAAATACTTTTTAACCGCTACTACTGGTTACAGATAGCGCGAAGTAAATTCACCGAATAAAGTTTTAAACTGGCAACACGGTATCAAAGTCTTAACAAAATCCCAGCTATTTCACCAAAGTTTTTGTTCTCTTTTCAGTGACTAAAAGTCTTTAATACATAAGATTTAATATAATGATCACTCACTCACTGATCACTAAGAACTTTACACTACAACGGTCCTCGGAGAACTCGCGTTCCCCAGCTAGCCCGGGAACATCAGCTGTTCGAGTCGATACGCCTGGCGTCGTCTTGTCTGCTGAATTGACCTCCTTACTTCAGGATACAGCATCCAGGACTACAAACATCGATACGCAATAAAATTCCCTACACTTACGCAACGAAACATAAAACGATTGCTATGATATTTAAGTGCTAAGAATAAAGTGGGATCCGGTATCAGGAATCTTAAAGTTATTTTAATATATTTTTTTACTTATTTTTAGTTTTGATTAGTTTCAATTTTGGGTTTAATTTTAATTTGTTTAGTAGTACTATTAATTTCATTTTACGATGAATAAGTGTGGATAAGTAAGTGTAAAAATACAATTTTATTTCTAAAATTCATATTGTAATAGGTAAATGTTTAGGCAACACACGACCATAAAAACTAAATACAAATAAATTTTATGTTCAAAAATATGAATAATAAGAATCTTTTTGTCTTTAACTTAGATTTAATTCTACATGTATGTATTTGGAAGCATTCGTAAACTATGTAAGGCAAACATATTAACACAAACACACAACATACATGTAACCTTATTGTTGCTGTTTTGACATTAATTTACTAATTTGCGGTTACTGTATTACAATACGCCTTACATTAATACATAAGCAATAATTGCTATTTAATATTATTATTGCATAGTTATAATCAAAGGCGCTGTACATATGTATATATTATTTGGGGTAATAATTATGTAGTTTGTGAGAATGGAATATCGCTATTGAAGAACGAAGAAGATACTTTGTGTACAGTAGCTACAATTTTAGCCGACTTCAATAAAGGAGGTTCGTGGGTTTTTACAAGCTTTTATTGAACTAGCAGTGTATCTTTGTATACTAGTATGTTAGTATATGTATTTGTTTGTCATTTGTTCGGGTCACATCTTGTAAGGTTAATTAGACCCACTTCCCTCTTACCCTACGGAGCTGTAATATCGCATAAACCTGGTGACAATGTATATGGTATGCGATGATAAGCATGACCTGATAGTATAGGATTGGATCCAAATCCGATAACTCAACGGTTAGCAATACAGTTACGGAATTGTATGTTTCTTTGTATTAGAGTTCTATAATTAAATATTCGTGTTTTAAAATATTTTAATATTTTTTTTTATATTTAAAATATTTTTTTTATATTTCTTACTGCGTGAACCAATTTAGATTTTTTTTGTTGGAAAGATGGCGTTTGTTATATGCCGTATGGTCGTTTTATTTTAAGCGACATCTGACGAATAGATTTTCAGTTATCCTGAACAACGCGTATTCGATTGGCTAGGAAGAAGTACGTTAGCAATGATCTTTACTTGCCGAAATCTTTTTAAGTCGAGTTTTAAATGATAAAAAATAATATGTTACTTGTCGATAAAATATGTTGTCGGATCTTTAAGAAAATATTGTTTTAATTCCACATCTTAGTGAGAAATATAATACTAATGATACATAATATTTCACTTGTACAGCAGATATTATCAAGTAGAAGTTGCAAGTAACTCAGTGTAGCGTATATCGGTATCAGTACACGGGTATTGTTAGAACAAACCCACTTACACTTTATACTTTAAATTACAATATTTCCCCGTACGTACTCCATTAGACGCTACAGCTCATAAAGATCGGATCGTAAAGATTTTCCCGCCTAAATTAGAAAGCGTCCGAAGTGTTTTACGGTTTACAAAACCAAAATGAAATGTTTCGTTTTATTGGTAGCCGTGTATTGAATCCTATACATATAAATCAACGATTAGTGATAGTGGAACAGCGTGGTCTAGGTCACAGTAATATATTGTCTTCGGTGAAGGTCAAAAGCAATACGATGGCGAAGAGACTTGCAAAAAGCAACAACAAAAGCACAAGTTCAAAAAAGCAACAACAAAAGTACAAGTTCAAAAATGTAAGTAAAAGGTCTTTTGGGTTAAGGAATGGAATAATCAAGAAATCATATTCTGTCAAACTAGATTATATTTGCTCTTTCATGGAAGAGAAAGGTAGGGGGGGGGTGCCTGAAAAGGGGGAACGGAAAAAAGCTTGTACTCTAAAAATACTATTATTATTCGTACATTTTATTTCATAAGCGTAAATAGATAGCAACGAATACAGTAAAATAACTGATTTATGAACGCCAGTCTCAGTAACCAAAGTTGCCACTAAAACTTTGTCTTGAAGATTTAATAGGATCCATTCGGAGTCGTTCCTTCAAGTTGGTAAGAGAAACTGCAGCTAAAACTTCATTTCTTTTTGAATGGCGGGGAGTTGGTGCAGATTATGTCAAAAGTGGCTGTTCCGCTTTCAGTTCACTTGGTAATGGTGGCCCTTTGACGATTACCTTAAACTTCTTTATGATACGGTGAAAAGGATAAAAATTAATCTATCGAGAAGCGCGGACGGGCATCTAAGCCTAGTTTAAAGTGTATATTTTCAGAAACCAACCTCGACTTTTGACCCCCTCACATACCTTGTGTTTTTAAATATTTTAATAAACCTTTTCGAATTTGCACTAGACTATGATGCCTGATAATTAAAAAAGCGATGTAGTAAGTCGCAATTACTGAGCAAAGGCCTACACATTTTTGTCTTAAAGATACTGCTGCACTCAGTCGTTAACGGTTACTTAAAAGATTACTTACTTTAATTTATATATTTGAAATACTGCAGAAATCTTGAGCGTCAGTTTACACATGACATTAATGAACAATAAATTTACTAGAGTTTTCCCGCACCTTTATCGTTAAAGTTTTATCTTACCTTATTGACATACTTTCAAACCATTTTTTGGATAAACTTTTTGCTTACCAAAGTCCTAGTCTATCTCTATACATATTTCCTATTTCCATTGTCGTATACAAAATCGTCACACTGGCAAAGGCGTGAAAGTGTAACATACATTTATATTTATAATGATCAGCCACTGCAACGCTAGAATGTAAACGAATAGTTTCTTTTGTCAAAAAGGCGATTCGCGCAATGGAAATAGGCCGAGTTGACCTCGTTATCCGAGTAACTATGAGCCAGTTAGGCATAAGCATTCTTAGCTATCTCTCTTTTTTCTCTCTCTCTTTCTTCTCTTTTCAATTTATTGTGATTGAATACGTTAATTATGCGGAATGTTGCAGTTGGGTTTCCTGCGCGCGTTGCTTTAAAAATAAATTCTTTCATGACTTGTTAGTGTTCTGCTGTGGTGTAAGGGTAATTTTTAAGTGAAGTTGGGCGTGGTATTCACGTTAGCATGCTATCGCTTTAGTTTCCTTTTAATTTTTGCTAAACTGACTGGATATTGACGTAAAACATATTTTCCATTTGTTAAAACCAGAGGCAAGTCTTGGCCCGCGGACCTCTGGTAGCTCGTACGTCATTGAGTTGTGAACACAGACCCCATTTACACGACGCAAGTTGGCGTTTCTTGTGATCCCGAAAACGACACATGAAATGTGGCCCGCACCAATACCCTTATAAAATTTGTGGACCTTATAAGAAAAGGTGCCGACCCAAACACCAACTTAATAATGGTCTGTGGGACCTAGAACCAGAACGGTAGGCTAAGGGTAGTGGCCAAACTAATCACAAGTTTATAAGCCATCTAAAGCCCTCATGAGACTTAACGGTAGTCATCGCACTGTAACAATCGGTACCGATTTCCCTCTCTGAAGCACGAAAGCGTCTGTTTATACCTAGTCTAAAATAGAAGGCTTGCAGATCAGCTTGACTGCGGAAAACGTGAAAACTGTCTAACTTGCATTAAGTAAATATCTTCGGACTGAATCTAAATGTCAGAATTCTAGTTCAAGGGATTGTTTGAAGCAGGAGGGTAATCTAATAAATTGAACTCTAGATATTTGATGTGGGTAGTTAGGAAAACTTTAAGAATTTTTAGTGGTTGGAAATGTAAGTCTTTCTGTGTGTCTGTCCGCACTTAATTCTTGCATCACAAATACGTTGCTTAATAATTATTCATGTGGATGAACTTAAGCTGCATTTTTAAGCTGCTAAATATATCATGAAATCAATAATCCGGTTGTAATATTAAAAATTGTTAAATTAATTAAAAAAATGTTTAATTAATTAATTTAAATTTGTCACCTTCAAGGAAAAATATTATTACTTACTTTTTCGTAATTTTGAGTTACAATTATTTGGACTAATATTATAAAGCTAAGGTGTCTGTCTATTTAAGATTGATTTATTAATATAAAGTTTATAATATTTTTATGTTAAATAAGTTTGTTCTAAAATAATGCATAATTTGCGAATTCACAAGTCTTTCTTTTTGAACAAAAATGTCTTGACATTATTTGATTTCAATGAGTATCTTATAGGATAACATATGTAGTTTTAAAATAACTCACAATAAAACGGTACTCCCGCTTCCGACTCGACGGTTTCCACTCAGCCAAGGCGGACATTTTTTTTCAAATTAACGCAAGTGAATACACAGGGCCTATGCCCAAAAGCTGTCTTAATCAATCAACTCTTTCTGACGTTTAGTAAGGACAGATGCGTCACTTATCTTATAAATTCCATACTCACACATTATTACAAACGATACACCAGCAAGACATCTATTTTCTCCGTATTATACATATATACACGTATAACTTATCTCAACTAACTCTAAGATTACAATGTACTATTGGCGTAAGAATTAAAAAATCGGTTTGAGCAAATAGGAAGTATACTAGCGGAATAAAAACGTGTTAAATGTATTTTAACCCAAATACTTGCAACTCCAAACTGTGAGACATCAAAAAGTGAATGTTTTAACTATCTCAAGATAGAATTCATCGTAATAATTCCAAAACTTCTGAACACCTAGTGTTGTGAAGCCTCGCTATTCTCATGCTAGAAACTTAATAAGGAACTTGAGTAGATGTAAATTTGTGGGGAAATATTATTAAGTATGTATATTCTGAACTATACTTTCTAAAATTATATTTGTGACTTTGAGATAAATGATTTTTCTTTGGTTATTTTATTTACGTTTTACGGCTCTATATCCTAGTTGGTTGGTAGCAAAGTGAACGGATTAAATTCGAGCCGGGACAGGCATTTTATGATGTTAAATGTTTATGCTGGGTTTTTGATGGCTGTTCAGTAATCACGTGATGTTCTTTAGCAATTGTATAAGCCTCTCTGCCCCTGGTGATACGTGGTGAGGTTTTGTATCACCCTTGGACTCCACCTAAGAACACGTGAATTTTTTGTACATACTAAGTAGGGATATTAAAAAATCAGTCGTTAAAAGTGTGTGAAAGCGTAACCAACAAATAAACCGTTCGAATCTACAATACTAAGGTTTTTTTTAGATTCCTTACTAGTCTATCTCTGTGCCAATTTTCATCAAAAACAGATCAGTCGTTTAAAGTATGTGTAAGCGTAGTCAACAGATAGATGGAGTTACTTTCAAACTTACAATAATAAGGTTTTGATACTCGTACATTCCTAAGTAGATAAACACAGAAATAAAAATGTTTCTGATGTTACAAGACTTTTACAAGTAAATATTGTAAGGAATCTTGTTACCTAGTGTTGATAGTGGCTTATACAAAGAAAGTTATTATTTACCATATACATAATGTTAATGCCATACCAATACCATATACATAATGTGAATAAGCGTTTATCTGATATCTCTTAGACAGATTATCAAAATTTGGTTTCAACTCATGGATGGCCCACTAATGAGAACGGGTCTCATCTCATACTGAGGAGGCCTAGAGCATACTCAACCACACCGCTCCAATGCGGATTAGTAGGCGAAGTTTTATGTCGAAGGCCTCCGACGTAGCTTAACCATTGCTACCTATCTTACGATAACAACTAGGATTGATGGCTGTAGGTGTCCTCCCAAGCACGGAAGCGCTTAAGAAATTTTCGTTGCCAGCGGTCACCTATCCTCCTACTAGCCAATGGTTGCTTAACTTTTTCAATCGCTTGAAATCGAATCTTAACAAATCATCGATCGAAAATAATATTTATTTTGTTAAATTCATTTTATTAACTTTCGTAGATTTTATAAATAAAGATAATCGAGCGAAACCCGACTAAGTTGGTGATGTTTTCACCTTATTCGTTTTCGATAATTTTTTAAATGTTTTTTTTTTTAGATAATATAGCACGAAACCATTAAAAGCTTTGACAAAAAGTACAGAAGTATAGGTAATGCAATCTATTATATGAATAATCCCGATTTGAGGTGTATTTTTCTGTTAAAATATGCCGTGACATTCTCTTTGGCGTTCAAAGAAAAACTATTTTTCTCGAGGTATCTTATAGGGCCTTATAGAGGCTTTATGTGAGCGTAAATGAGGTGCGAGGAGGGGAGTCTTATCATTGCATTATCGTCTGCTTGCGACACCTTTATGTAGCTAGAAAAATAAAGGATTGAATAGTCTACCTTGTGGCACTCCTAACAATTTTTTTCTACGTTATGATTTTGAGTGGTCTATCAGACTGAATACTGAAAGTGCTTCTCTCCTCGTAAGGAAGCCTGGATCATAGACTAGCACGCTGCTCAAATGCTCGTTGGTAAGCTAAATGCCGAAAGTTGTTAAGCTACCCAAAGCCCATTCGATAGCAAAGGACTAAAGTTGTAAATACACAAGTGGACAATAATGTCGAGATTTTCTTGTAAACCTTACACGTTTAGCATACTCATGACTCAGGTTTTGCCTTTTTAATATCACAATAAGCGAGATTAGTAAAATTGAGTAAAATAAGGTAATAATCAAGTATTACATTAATTTGATCCACCATTTGTTTACAAGATTAGTCAAGATGAGAAAATGGAACTATACCTATGTGAGTATGTACGTCCAAAGAAAAATGGAGAAGATAATATAATGTAGCGTAATTTGTTCGTTCATTTAAACAGTTTCAAAGTCGCTCAAAGTACAAAAGTCGTTCGATTGAAGTCCAGCTGGAATTTGGTATTCACATTTATATTAACTGCGCTTCAATAGAACTTCAAATAAGATCGAAATACATTTGACGAACAATTTTCGGATGTATGTTGTTGGGATGCAGCTGAGAGGCGATTGCAAATTTGAATACCAAATTGCGCTTCAACGACAAAGTCGATACGATATCGCAACGACCTGTGAAACGAAAAGAGGGCTACATGGTTCAATTCCCACCATGAGCTGATATGTGACAGATTGATGTTTGTTCTTGGCTGCGTTGTTGCAAAATAGCAACAAATAGCCCAAGACCGGGGTAATAAAGCTTTGAAGGAGGCCTTTACTTGAAAGGGGGTCCAGTAAAGTGTATTTAGGAGCTACATAAAATATTAATACTGTACTGAAAAAAAAAACTGGAAATAAAAGTTTTTTTTTTATTTATTTATTTTATATGCGATGTTAATGTGTATGAAAATACGAGTAAGAACAATTTAAAGGGCTTATAGTGAAGTTTACTGAAACAAAGATAAGGCGGATTGTTCTAACAATTAGTGTGAGTATTAGAAGGAATGAGATATTCTGGTGTAAGAGCTTACCACAAACTGCTTATCTAAGACACTGCTACATATTTGATGTTTAGGGATGGGGTTGAACTGGAGAATAGACGTTCTATATATCCGAAATCGAAACCAAAAGTAACGGATAAAGTACATTAATATTGTTTTGCAAATTTTGGTAGTAGACAATCTTAAATCAAGAAATAGTAAAAGTGTGTTGTTTGCGATTTTTCTAGCTTACAGCTACAGTTTAATAAAAATAATAATAAATATCTTTGGACAACTTATAAACAGTCATCCGACCCCAAACAAAGCGTTAGCTTGTACTATGTTGATCAGACAACTGATAAACATACATATACATATGTATATGTATATGTTTATTTATTTATTTATTCAATAACGTAGCAAAGCCAAGGATAAAAAGGAGGTACAAAATTTTGTGGTAGAAAAAATAAAATACTATAATTTTATATATAAAATTCTCGTGTCAGTGTGTTAGTTACCATAAATAAATAAACGGCTTGACTGATTTTTATGAAATTTTATTTGCATATTCAGTAGATCTGAGAATCAGCTACTATATATTTTTCATACCCCTAAATGATAAGAGTTGTACACCCCTAACATTTGAATTTTTGGACAATGTTTTTAATTTTTTTATAATGTCATACTAAAAAATACATACAACCCTAAATTTTCGTCCTTCTGTCACCAGTCCTATTTTTAATAGTAATTTTAGAAATGTAATACTACGTTTGCAGGCAAGACTACGGTTGTCGAGTCAGGTAGTTATCACTATAAAAACAAACATGTTTAATATTCAGGGATGGCAGAGTCGAAATCATGTCCGAAACCATAAGATATCCGTAATAAAATTATATCAGTATTGTATCTGAATCGAAGGTTTCAAATAACTATGAATTTTGGCTGACAGAGACAAACCTGCCGCTCTATCGTAGGTATAAGTAAGGCTGGCACGAATCTTGCGCACAAGTTTCATTGGTATGTATGACGTCGTTTCCTGTTACCTGCTACCACCCCCTCCCCCCTGCCTATGTTCATTTATGCTAAACTAACTAAAAACTAACAGATAATTCGGAATACTTTTTCATTCGTATCTGAAACCATTATATTACTAAAATATCCGGTTTCATATCCGAAAAATACATCCATAACATCTCTAATACACAAAAGCTAGTATTCCAAAATCGACAGAGTACTATCGTAAGTAGGGTAGAAGGGATGACCCTAATTTGTATACAGCGTCTATAACACAAAACCATTGTCGTGATAATTTTGTACACTGCTCATTTAGATGTAACAATAAATTTATGATCTAAAATAATATTCCGATTGCTTTAATTCCTGTTAAATAATATAGTTCCTGTTATATACATATATTTACATGTATGTACGAGTATATAACTATCTCTAGACCTGTTATATATGATATGTATAATATAAATGTTATATATAATCTCTAAAAAACTTAAGCGGTGATAGCCTAGTGGTTAAGAATTAGGCCTCCTACTCGGGGGGTCTGGGATCAAATCCCAGGGCGCGTACTTCTGACTTTTCGGAGTTATGTACGTTTTAAGTATTTAAATGTCACTGGCTATAACGGGGAAGGAAAACATCGTGAGGAAACCTGCACGCCGGGGAGTTTGCAAAACTCAAAGGTGTGTCAAGTCTGCCAATCCGCACTTGACCAGCGTGGTGGACTAGAGCCTTAACCTTCTCATTCAGAGAAGGGACCTGTGCTCAATAGTGGGCCGTGATGGGTTGAGAGAAAAGTATTGTTATTTTTGTTCTCACCGAGTAGTTCAAAATTAATAAAAGCGTACTCACGATTGCAATTGACATTCAGTATCTACTCAGCACTGCAATCGCGTTTGTTGTAACTTGGTCGAAATATCACTATGTTATTCTTATATCAATACTAATATTATAGAGAGAAAAGATTTGATTATGTTTGTTTGAGCTGAATAGACTCCGAAATCACTGGTCAAATTTGGAAAAACTTTTTTCATTACAATCCTACATTCTTCCGGAAAAACATGGCCAAAACGTTAGGTTAGGTTAGTCCGTATGAAGTTTATCCGTACGACAAGTTCGATAATGCAACACAAAGTGTCTAATTTTTTTTAAAATAAATACTTATATTGCCTAAAAAGCACAGTCGAATTGAGAAGTTATATTTGAAGACGGTAAAAAAATATGTTCTTGTGTATAGACCAGAATTTTTAATACTTAATTTCCGGTGTTTGCTTCTAAGAAGAACTTTTCATACCCATTCAATACTGACATGAATATGGGTGAAGGTCTGTAAATATTTCTCTAGCATAATGACATGGCGTGACCTCAGTCCAAAGCTGGGGCTTAAAACATTATTTTCGTTCTATTTCTGGTGAAGTTCGGTGATACTTTCTGAAGCGTTCATAGCCCGGCTTGTTTCGATTATAAGCGATCGACAAAGTTTCGGTGCTTCGGAGGGTAAGTATAGGTCGGTTCCCGTCGTTGTTTATAGATAGCAAGCGTTTAGCTATGTTGGGGGTTTTCGGGCGACATAAAATCTTCCAAAACCTGGGTTGGCCACTAACCCCTTCACCAATTCACATTGGAGCAGCGTGGTGGAATGCTCTAGGCCTCTTCAGTATGAGGAGAGACCCAGGTTCAATAGTGGGACATTGATGGTTTGAAGCTAATGATATTGTTACTCTGTAAAGACTGAAAGATACTTAGTGATTATTTAAAAAGTTTCTCGGTAAATTCAGGATCCTGATATTTTCGTCCTCTTCTTCCATCATCATCTTTCATACGTATTCTAGTGAAAAAGCTTTAGTACTAAAATCATTTTACAGGGATAAAGAAACAAATAAAAAAAATGTAAATACCCCCATATTAGATATAATAAATAGATAAATAGATATCTTTGGACATCTCACACACGGCCATCTGACCCCAAACTAAGCGTTAGCTTGTGCTATGGTGATCAGACAACTG
>DWJZ01004096.1:0-15876 GCA_018249125.1 Asbolis capucinus | reverse complement strand
TTCCTCACGATGTTTTCCTTCACCGTTATAGCGAGTGACATTTAAATGCTTGAAACGCACATAACTCCGAAAAGTCAAAAGTGCTCGCCCTGCGATTTGAACCCGGACCCCCCGAGTAGGAGGCCGAATTCTTAACCACTAGACTATCACACTTTTCTTAACTGACTTCAACTGGGATACATTTTGAATGGCCTTTAACCCATTACCAAGAGCATGTCTCTTCTCATTACCCAGAGAGCCTGGAGTATACTCCACCTTGTTCCAATACGGATCCAGTACCAATGGGTGTATTACCTTAAATTACTACTAGTCAAAGGGCCACACAACACAAAATTATGTACTTATGTCATTGTTGACCGAGACATTTGGTAACACCGCAGGATTGGTTGTAGATTTTAAATCCGTAATCAATTTTAAGGTATCTTAATAAGAATGTATGAATATTATGTATGTAATTTTCTGACTTGCATTAGCCTTCCTGCATCGGTGTTCCCTCAAAGCTATGATACGGGGTCCTTCAAGAAGTTGGTCCGTCTCTCCCTTTTTGGTCGGCAACGCTTTGGTGATGGCCCTGGTGTTGCTAATCCAAGGACGGTGGGTTACCATCAGGTGATCCGTCTGCTTGTTTGTCTGCTTTAGGGATAAAAAAAAAACTACTGCTGGTGTATTGGGTACATATTCCTAAACTACTAGTAACTACTTAACAAAATTTAAGTCTTTATTTACACCTTACGTTACGAACTGGTTTGTCAAGTATTTACCCGTCTTCGAGACCTCAACCCTCGAGAGTACTGGGGGAGCATTGTGAGAGTCTATTACTTCCGTACGACTTCTTTTTGTCAATTTTGCACGTGTCTGAAGTACTTATTGTCTTGCGTTTGTCGGAAACTTAAGCATGGAAATCGATGTTTTGTTGCGTACTGCGGCGTTGCTGTAGGAACAATATGTTCAGTGAAAGTAGTGCTTAAGAACGGTTTTTTAAGGGACGTCTGTAACAGATGCGGAGGGATTCATGTGAGGATGGCTATGTTACAGAAGTGTCAAAAAAATCTTGTTTAAAAATAAATAAGCCGTTTCGAAACGAAACCTTTTTTTTTATTGGGTTTGATATGAAAATAATATTGTTTTAAGGAAATACATTCCAAAGTTTGTTTTTGTTATTTTCTATGAAAATAAATAATTTTCATCGAAAACATTGTTAGAAGAAAAATACAATACTAATACAGACAATTTTTTTTGTGAATACGTAAGTTTTCTTTACTTTAAAATGTTGTTTTAAAGTAAATATTTTCCGTAAAAAAGAAAAGATTTCACTAGGCAAGCAAATATATTATTAAAAGTTAATTTCTATTACAATTTTACAACATCTTATTTAGAAATAAGAATATAAGACCATAGTGTTTCAAGTTCAAAGACCTTTTCGATGAATAGATCAAAACGTGAGTGTCCGTGGGGATCGGAGATATAATGTGTGTTTTAGAGGACGAATTAAATTTAATATAATACTGCATTCATATTCATTACACTGAACATACTCCCAGCTGTTCGATGTCTGGGTTGTGGAAACGATTCTGTTACTCTTGGATATCGTTACGAAATTCTATCCATGTTATTTTAAGTTTTTTAATTTTTGTGAGTGTGTGATATTATCTAATTTTATTCCACAGTATTATTGAAATGCTAAGAAAGAATGATTCAGAACTATTGATCTATCATTTGATCATATTCATTAAATCCTCATAAATGCAGGATCAAATTATTTATTCTGTGTTTTCTAGGACCGCAAAATGTATAAAAATTATGTCTCCCTTAAATATTATCTTCTATTCCAGATAACGAGATGGTGCTGTAATGACACAGGCCCGAGAACCCCTCACCATCATGGATGGGAATCCTCAGACCTGCGACTTCTCCACGAAGACCAAGCGAGGAGTTTACGTCTCCAGAAGCCTCGCCTCCGTCATCTTGGTCATCGTCGCCCTGGCACTAGTTGCCACAGCCTTCATAGTGTATAACTTCGCAGCCTGCCCAAGAACTGACCAATTAGCTAATGTAACAAAATACGAACTAACACACTGTGACCAATCTAAACTTTTAGTGATTCCTTTAAGTGCTGAAGCTAATAAAAGTGTTTTGCCCTTAGAAACGACTACTAATACTGTTCAGTTAAATACAGAAAATATTAAAAATACAGTCACTGATGTAAGACTGCCGGTAAATGTGAAACCAGATAGGTATTACTTAAAACTAACGCCATATATTTTCGAAGGTAATTTTACTTTTGACGGCGAAGTCAGTATAGTGATAACAGTGAAAAACGATACGAACAAAGTTACGTTTCATGGTGTAGAATTAACTTTTCATCGAATAAGTTTATACAAAAAAGATGCGACTGAAGTGAAGATTACCAGAAGAATTGTGGATGCGTTACGGCAGTTCCATATTATATTTTTATCTGAATCACTAATAGCTGGACAGCAATACATCTTGAATATTACTTATACAGGAATTTTGAACGATAACTTGCACGGATTTTACAGAAGTTCTTATGAAGAAAAGAAGGTGACAAGGTATTAATCTGTATATATCTATCTATATATATAAAAATGAATGTTTTTTTTTTGTCCTTTATATACTATGAAATGGTAGGAGATAGAGCACTGATGTCTTTAGCAACTTTATTCAGAATTATCTGGAATAGGTTTTGGTTCCAAAATGATATCAAATCGATACGTGGTTAATTAGTTGATGCTTAACAATGCGCGCCAGGTACAGCTAGTAATAAGTAAAATAAATGGCGTTAGCTTATACTATCTTGATGAGACGACTGACAAACATATTTTAAACACATACTTATATAGATATTAAAACTCAGACACACGAAACAAACATTCCTGTTCATCACAGGAAAGCTAGACCTGGGTAGAACTCAGTAGTAGGTGTAGCAGTCAGATTCACTAATCATAAGACTAACCGGGCTGTTAATGTTATTGTAATTCTGTTCCTCAAGGACCAATGAGATAATTTCTATAACTCTTAACACGTTTTGAACGCTCTTTATGCTACCATTGCTAAAAATTCAAAATAGGGTGCGACTGTCTAAGTGGGCAGGAAAAGGGAGGCTCTTATCTACTACAATAAGCGTTGCATCATTATACGTATATGTCTACGCAGCGGAAAGCTGAGTAGCAATTCAAGTACGCTTTTCTCTCATGTCTTTTTCTTTCTATTTTCCTCCATGACTTGTGTCACTTTTTAGTTTTTACCCACTTCAAAAGGTTATCATTCGAGGAGGTTTGACTCTTATGTCCATATATTTATATATATATCAATGAATTTTTGTTTGTGACTTTGTTTGTCCTTTATAGACTCTGAAATGGTAAAATAGAGTACTGATGCCTTTGATTACTTTGTTCAGAATCATCTGGAATTAATTTTTGGTACGAAATTATATCGAAATTATATGTGGTTCATGAGTTATGGCGTAGCAATGCGCGGCGTGTACAGCTAGCATATTTATATATTTAACGATTACTCGAAGACGGCTTGAAACGCTAAAAAAACGAATTTGATTTCAAGTTCGTCTCGGTTTACCAAATTTTAAAATTAAATGTTTACTTTTTAAGAAATTTTGATAACGCAATTAAGAGATTGGTCACAACGCCATCTGTTTGTATAAAGTAGTACCTATTTCGTGGACTAGTGGAATAAATCTAAGTCATTAAAATAACTCAGGTCAGTAATATCGTGCGACAGTTTCAACTCTGTGATAACGCAAACCAATTGAGTTGTGAGGAAGAGAACTTGTAAAATAGAGTAACCGTTTTTGAGGCAAAACTGAACAAGAAAGTCTAAGACTTTGTTAATTATAATGCCAGGAAAGTTGAAAAGAAGATGGTTATCTAGCATGTGCAGAAAAGCAGCATTTTTTATATACATATGTTTATGTGTGGTTTTTGAGTTATTAGCTTTTTCTTTTTCTCAATGTTCGTTATTATCTTTTTATGGGATTTCAGAACTTTTTTATGAGTGAAACGATTTTGATAATTCTTTTTTTGATCGAAAGCTGTTGGTTATCATGTATTTCCATTTAATTTTGACGTTGTCGATGTCACCGATATCTAACGGGTAGTTATGGAGTATTTTTTTCTTTAAGTATTTTTCTTTTCTTTCAATACCTCATAACTTTTTATTGGGTGTACCGCTTTTAATAATAATTTTTTTATTATAAAAGTAGTTCCGTAGGTTTATGTAACTGTTATTAAAATCTAATGATTTTTCAGTTAGTTAATTAGAGGTTTTTGAGTTATTTGCATTTTTCTTACTTTTCTTAATATTCATTAATAACATATCATTGGTTATTCCGATTTTTATGACTTTTGTTTTATTTAAAAACTAGTACATTCCCCATAATTTCATGTTATGTTGAGCGACATCTGTCGGTCGTTTTTTGAGCTATCTTTAATAATGTGCATTTAATTGTTTGCGATTACGTTGGCAATGACCGTATCATCGTGTTACTTGTCGGAGGCATTTGAAGTCGGTGTTTTTTAATTATCAAAATAATTTTAAAACTTGTATGTGTAATTATCTAGCGGTAGAATTTTTGCCACTAGCGGTCACAACAGTCATGGATCATAGCCATGTCTGTGGCGGTCACCCATTCTCTCACCGACCGCGCCCGCTGTCGCTTCACTCCTACAATCTTGCCGGGGAGCTATTCAACGTTTAAATCGAAATCCTTATGAATAAAACGAGGAACAAAATGTTGACAATGGGCAATAAGTCCGTTTAGTTGTGCAAGGTCATGCTCCGTTCGTTTCTTACACAGCTCATGTTCCAGCGCACTATTTAAGATACGTAGAAGCCTGAACTGCATACAAACATGGCAATTAAGATCTCGGAGACATTAAAATGAAAGACGTTTGTTTGTGTGTAGCATTTTTGTTTTACTAGGACCCGCCTGCGGTTTCTCTTCTTGATGTGTTGATCAAAAGTAAATAAATATCTTTGGACAACTCATACACGGCCATCTGAACCCAAATTACGCGTTCGCTTGTGCTATGGTGATCAGACAACTGATAAACATACATATATACTTTTAAATACATACTTAAATAGATATTAACTACTAGCATTAGTATTAGTAAACTATATGTTATTCCAGACTATAATCTATCCCTGTGGCAAATTTCATTCAGATCCGTTCAGTAGTTTTTGCGTGAAGGAGTAACGAACATCCATCCATCTTCACAAATTTTCTCATATATAATATTAGTACGTTTCTATATTTTAGAATCCTCTATTTTAGAATCTTATATTTTAGAATCCTATATTTTAGAATCCTGTATTTTAGAATCTTATATTTTAGAATTATATATTTTAGAATCCTGTATTTTAGAATCTTATATTTTAGAATCCTATATTTTCGAATCCTACGAATGTATAGATGTGTTCTTAATTTTAAGAATGGCTTCAAATTATTTGAGTAACAGCGGGTTTTTTACAAAAGATCTTGAGCGTTTCTGTGCTTCCGAGGACACGAAAAGCCGTTGCTTTCGGTTGTTCTGATTAGGCAGCAGACGTTAAGTCATATCGAAGGCTTTTTGGGTTTCATAAAAACTTCCGACACAGGTTAACTTCTAATACCTTCACCGATCCGCAGCGCGGTGGAGTATACTCCAAGGCTTCGTCCGTAATGAGAAGACAGCGCTCAGTACTGAGCAATTATAAGGTTGAAGCTTAGTCAGGTATTCCGGTCGCCATTACGAGATTTGTTTTTTCTAAACTGTAACTGTAGTAATTATAAAAAATACGTGAGAGTAACCGCACAATTACAATGGCAGTTAATTACATATATAATAACCCTTGTATTCTATGTGTTATAATTTTCAAACTCAATCACGCGAATATTGTCTTTGAACTCTGATACAATTGTTTTATTCTAGAATCTTTCGCGGTGCTTCGTACTCAGTACTAAAATTGATAAAACGTAGCCCATGTCAGTTTTCAGAACAACAACTATCTCCTCAAAAAAAAGACGGTGCGACGCTCTGTTTCTCAGTGAAAGACTGACAAACATACAAATAGACAAAAAAGACACACTTTTAAATTTATAATATTAATATAGACTAGGTATGGAGTGTTCGAGATATATCCGCGTGTTTATCCCCTATTTCATACCGTTGCAAATCAAAATTTCGAAATTCTTAGAACTTATATTTATTTTCTATCAATAGCATAAATAGCCAAACTTTAGGGGATGAAAGTTCAACCCTTTCAAGCTTTTTTCGCGGTAAAGGTTATGTTCCTTGTAATCATTCAACCATCTATCTCAATTCCAATTTTCTTCAAAATAGGTTCAGTGGCTTAGGCGTGATATCAAAATAGACATACAGATAAAGTTAATTACCCATTTAAAATATTAGTAAGTATTAAATTATGTGAAACAAACAGTGAATCATAATGAAATAGTAATTGAACTATATATAATGGTGATTTTACTATTTTAATAGATCAATTTTTAAGGCCGTAGTCCACCACGCTGGCCAAGTGCGGAGTGATAGAGCTCACTTCTAAAATGTAAAGACATTCCGCCAGTACGAACGTCTCGCTTTGCGTCTTCTTTTATCATGTGTACCGCGAAGGACTGGAATAAGTTACCCATGTCAGTGTTTCCGTTCGATTACAATGTAAATGCCTTCAAATTAAGAGTGAATAGGCTTTTGTTGAATTAGTGCGCCTTACCACCTAGACCACACATCTTCTTACCATCAGACGGGATTGAGGTCAAGCAATAATTTATTGAATAATAAAAAAAAATTAATAAAGTTATTTATTTATTTATTAAACACTTTATTGTTTGCACACCACAAAGAGATACAAATGAACATATAATAACGGAAAACAGAAAAATGGGCGGCCTTATCGCTTTAAAGCGATTTCTTCCAGGCAACCCAATAATATATATATTATATATATATATATATATATATATATATACATATATATAATGTTTGTTTGTTATTATTTATAGACTCTGAAATACTTGAAGTCTTTAGCAACTTTGTTCAGAATTCTTTGTAAAAGGTTTTGGTACCAAAATTATACCAATCACATGGTTCAAGAGTTGAGTTGCAGGCGTGCCGGGTCCAGTTGGTTCTAAATAAAATAAAATTGAAGGTCAGCGCAGTATATTGATATTCTCTGTTATTCTCCAGTGACATTGCATCCAATCCCGGAGATGACACTGGCCTGTTATTTCCTTTTTCATTTCACTCGCTGGCTCCGGACTGTGGAATGAAATATTTCCCGCTCCACTTCCACCACAAATCATTTGAATTTTTTGTTAGTGTTATGTTTCTTCATTGTGGCTTGTTTAAATTTTAAGTTATTCGTAAAGTTAAGCAACGGATGCGATCGGTAGGGTGACCGTTAGTGGCAATTCTTGAGTACTTCCGTGCTTTGAGAGGCACATAAATCCAGGACCGTTGTTTCTGCTAAAGCTAAGTCTTAGGACACGCGGCGTAAAAATTTCCAACACTTGAGTTGGATAAAACTCCTCCAGCAATCCGCATAGCACTGGTGGAATATGCCCTAGTTCTCTTCAGTATGCGGCCCGTGAGTACATCGTGACTTCTTTCATATTTTATACACGTTCATATGATGCAATATTTGTTGTGATTCGAAATATAAATCGTCTATTATTAGGCAGTTAAAATTATTAAGTATATTAATCAGTCTTATATATTGTTAATTTTGATAACGGAGGGTGATTCTGCTAAATGCTATTGGGATTAAAGTAAACCAAATTGAGATTCATTTACAATTATGATAATTGTATATTTTGATAATCCTTCAATATAAGATTACATCACAAATTTTAAATTAAAATTAGACGAGAAACAAGAGATTTATGTATACATATATTGATTATAATTGAAACAAAAATTGTCCCCGTTTTACAATATTACACGGAATACGGAGGAGCCGTATAAAAATTTGCACGGTTAAAGTTTATATGGAGGAGAATACAGAGCCACTGTATTCACCAAGGGTTATTAAAATATTTAAAAACACAAACTTTAATTAAAGATCCCTAATACAAAGAAATACACAAAATTTTATAACTGTATTGTTAACCGTTGAGGAGTTTCTCCCTTCTGGAGCCAATCTTGAACGTAGTATCAGGTTATGTTTATCATAAAAATGCATTGTCATCGGGTTGGAAGGCTTATGCAAAATTTCAGCTCCATAGTGTAATAGGAAGTTGGTCTAATTAAGCTTGCAAGATTTGACCCGTTACAAATAAATATACTAACATACTAAAATACAAACATACACTGCAAGTTAAATAAAAGCTTGTAAAAATGCATTGGAAATACATTAGATTACAAAATAAACATTACACACACTTCTATACATTTGACACGCACTGACGTTTTTTAATTACATGACGTTTGACAATGACATTGTCAATGACAATGACTTTATAAATTGAATTATTGAACACCAATTCCAACATTACTAAAGTGCAAAATAATCTCCAAATACTGTTGGGTGGTCATTAGATTGTATGTCATTCGTACACTATTTGTTAATAGAATACCACAGTTGATAAACTATTCTATTGAGTTTAAATTAAGACTATATTTGTAAGAGAAAGCAGTAATTGGATGTTAGCGGAATCGCTCCCCTGTTTTGCTGCATATTTCAAAGTAACTAGTGACATCTGTCTGGTACAGAACCAATTAGCGTAAATGTATCGAGTATAAAGATAAACACAGTCACAATCATGACATGACAACACCCAAAGGAGAATGTAAGGATAACGGATATATAATATGTCGTTCAGTGATACCTTACAGTGATAGTGTAATGCTTTGAACGTTGGCCTCTCGAATAGGAAGTCCTGGGTTCAATCTTTCTGCACGAATCCCAACTTTTTTTACGTAGAATAAGTTAATGCATGACTCGATCCCACCTGACGGTAAGTAGCGATGACGTCTACGATGTTGGGCGTATTAACTTAGTAAATGCCGATTCACTCTTCTTTTGAAGACTCCTCATACATCACAATTTTCAAAGTCATGTGGTGATTGTCGACGTGATTTATTGATTAAAGACGTAATTAACTCGTCTGCTTTCAGTTCCGGATTCAAAATACCGTGTGAAAGACTTGAATTTATTTTTTTCAACCCACACAGTTTTCTTACCCACAGTTTTCTTTCCTCCGATTTTTTTTTACTACTACCCTACACTAGCTTATACAGACTTAAGTTTGTGTATAAAACTGATATATTATAAAAGTGATGTACTAAAGCTTTAAAGGTGATATCATTATCTACAAATAAATCCGTGATAGTGTATGTCTGTTACAGTTTTCTGGTAACTGATTCTTCCGAAGCGAAGCAAGGGCAGTTTCTAGTGTTTTATAAAGCTGATAGATATAGTCTATAGACATACTCGTAGCATTGGTCTTAAGTTATTTGGTGTAATTTGCTAATGTATTGTTTTGATTTTGACTTATTTTATTTAATTAAATTTACGTCTATGTTAAGTGAGGTACAGTTTAACTGAATAAATTATTATAATTTGGTGATATGGTATTTAAATAATGATATTTTTAGATGGATAGCAGTGACCCAGTTCCAAGCGACGGCAGCTCGCCACGCCTTCCCTTGCTGGGACGAGCCAGCGCTCAAGGCGAGGTTCACCATCAGTATCGCGCGCCCCACCAACATGAGCTCTGTCTCCAACATGAACATACTTGGGAGGGAGAAACAGTGAGTATCCCGTGGGTTTTCATGGCAACCTCGAAATATTTCACTATGTCAGTCCGTCCGTACTCTTGCCCAGATTTGATATGGATATTTAATATACCAGAAAGTGATAGATTTTTTTATCCTACCCCTACCAATAGGGGATGTTTTTCAGGATTTCGACCCAAAGGGTAAAATGGCACCCTATTACCAAGACTCGGATTTGGTCGGTCTGTCTGTCCGTCTGTCACCAGGCTGTATATCACGAACCGTGATAGTCAGACAGTTGAAATTTTCAAAGATGATGTATTCCTATTCCCGCTATAATAACAAATAATAAAACAAAATAAATGTTTAAGTTGGTTTCAATACAACTTGTTTTTTTAGATGATACGGAATCCTTCGCGAGTCTGAGTCGCACGTACTCGGTTTTTTATTTTTTTTCAACTCCATCATGTGTAGTGTCAGATAATATGTCTCTTAAAAACATTTTTTTTTAAATATAAATTTATCGGCATTGGACTTTTGGAATACAGCCAAATTAAAAAAAAACACCTGATGTGTTATAGACACAGTTTTTCAATTTAAGAATCCATTTTCAAAATATTAATATTTAGCTTTAACATCTTTAATTTTCCAGTGCAACACTAAAAAACTACGAATGGGATCACTATGCCGAGTCACTGCCAATGTCGACTTACTTAGTCGCCTTCGCTGTTACCGACTTCGGTAACATGAGTGATAATAACTTTGCAGTCTGGGCCCGAAAGGAGGCCTTGCCCTCCGCGGCCTATGCACTGGACATAGGCCCGAAGATCCTGAAGTTCTTAGAGGATTACTATAAGATCAAATTTCCGTTGCCAAAGATAGACATGATCGCGTTACCGGATTTCAAAGCTGGTGCTATGGAGAATTGGGGGTTGCTTACTTTTAGGTAAGTGATTTTGCAATATAATTTTATAAGATACCTATAAATAAATAAATATCTTTGGACAACTCACACTCGGCCATCTGAACCCAAACTAAACGTTAGCTTCTACTATGGTGATCAGATAACTGATAAATATACATATATACTTTTAAATACATACTTAAATAGATATTTTTTTAAACACCCAGACACACAGAACAAACATTCCTGCTTATCACAGAAAAGTTTGACCTGGGCGGGAATCGAACCCACGACCTCCGGTGTAGTAGTCAGGTTCACTAACCACTAGACCAACCGGCCTGTCACTTATTAGACTATATTTTCTACTGTGTCTATAAATTCCGCCCTGACAGACAACGCTGTAATAACATCCTACAATTACATTGTAAATGTCTTCAAATCAAGAGTAAATAAATAGGCTTTGGCTAAATTAGCGGGTTTTACCAACTAGACCACGTCGCTGCCGGCGGCCTGCAGGCGGGATTTTGGTCAAGCACTAATTTATTGAATATGAAAAAAATCCAAATTTGATTCTTCTAACGTCAGTAGACGGTGATCACTTGCTATCAGATGACCCGTCTGCTCGTTTGACTGCTTATCACATAGAAAATAGATAATAAAAAATATTGATTTTATAGCATTTTTATCTTGAGTTAATTACGAGTTAAAAGGTTAATTATAATGAAAGTAGGTGTACTGACTTCAGAGCCGGTTCTGTTTGTTGCTCGTCAACACATCGTTGATGTTTTAATATTTTTGATGGAGATGTACGACGGTAAGATACTCGTACCAACATGCGTTTCGTCTGCTCGTTTGGCGGCTATTTCCACAAACAATAGACAACAGAATGTAGGAGCCTTCAAAAGAAGAGTGAATCGGCATTTACTAAGTTAATACGTCCAACACCTTAGACATCATCGCCACTTACCATCAGGTGGGATTGATGTCAAGCATTAACTTAATCTAGGTTAAAAAAACAGCAAGTCTTTGAAATGCCGCTGGTATAATTTTCCCGTTTTTAAATATGTATCTATAGTGTATGTATGTTCCAAAAAAGCGTTGATAGCCTAGTGGTTAAGAATTCGGCCTCCTACCCGGGGGGTCCGGGTTTAAATCCTAGGGCGCGTACTTCTGACTTTTCGGAGTTATGTGCGTTTTAAGCATTTAAATGTCACTCGCTATAACGGTGAAGGAAAACATCGTGAGAAAACCTGCCTGGGGAGTTTGCAAAACTCAACGGTGTGTGAAGTCTGTCAATCCGCACTTGGCCAACATGGTGGACTATGGCCTTAACCTGCTCATTCAGAGAAGAGACCCGTGCTCAATAGAGGGCTGTAGTGGGTTGAGATAATGACGATTTTTTGACCGTCAATAGATGGCGTTATATCATTATCTGAACGCTGTTAAGGGAATGAAGAAAGAGGCGTGTACCAGTCGCGGACACTCAGAAAAATATAAAAATAACTGTTTTTTTCGTCTACAGTTATAGTAATTCGAATGAAAACCAACGCACCGACTAGTCTTTGAATACAAAATGCGTACGTCACATGTTCCGAGACGATCTACATTAATACATTTTCCTCGTCAAATATTCATGGGACCTTTGAGGTTCCTTTCTTTTGAGGTTGCAACATCCGAAAACAGATTCCAATATGATTTTTCAGTTTAAGTTAAAGTATTTGTTAGTTTTTACAAACGAGTTACTATCCTTTTAGGTCTAGAATAGAACCTTTTATATCAATAATGCGAAAATTTGTTGAGTTGGTTGGCTGGATGGATGTTTGTTATTCCTTCACGCAAAAACCATTGAACGAATATTAATGAGATTTGGTATAGAAATATATTGTAGTCTGGAATAACATAGGCAACTTTTTATCAATGCGTCACGCGGGCGGTCCATAGCAATATTAAACTTGTAAATGTGAAAATTTCTGAGAATATATGGATGGGTATTTGTTACTCTTACCCGCGAAAACTACTGAACAGATTTCAATGAAATTTGGCACAGATTGTCTCGAATAACAAATAGGCTACTTTTAATAACATACAACGCGGGCGAAGCCACGGCAAGACCTCAGTTTTCTAAACAGTGTGAACATGGACATTTACAGGGACTTACATTTCTTTATCAGATGTTAAGTTATCTGACTAGGATTTTCCCAGTCTTTAATGTTGCTATTCAAGAAAATGATAGACCTGACTTCTATCAACTTTAAGGGAGAGCAGGATAAAGAAAGAAGAGTTTAAAGATGAGATCAAGAGATACCAATACACCAAACGGTCGGACAGACGTCTTAGTAATAAATAAGGAAACAGCCAAATAAACGAGCAGGTTATGAGGTTCTTATAACATCAAAGGAATGTTGTTATAACTGACGAGAAATGAAACAATGATCTGAACAAACGACAATGTAGACGGATTAAGAGAAGACGATGAAAGACGTAAAGGAAAAGGAGTGAGTGTAGAGTTGACGAATAGAACGAAATAATGGAATAAAATTATATACTTATAGCGCCAACACTGAAATATGAGCTGAAAGAAGTCTATGGACTATCTGAGTTAATGTTTAACAAAAATCCGACCTGATGGTAAGTGGCGATGTATTATTAGATGTTAATACTCATTTAGAATAAGCCTATTCACACTCAGATGAAATACAAAACTATAGAAATCAAAATTACTCAATGAAACGTATCAAACCAAAAAAAAATCCTAATACATTCTCTCTTGCGTCTGTTAATACATTAATACAAAAACAGTTATAGATCGAAATTGCTATCGATACCAACACGTCCGTGAACGAGCACGGACCAACGCTTTCATTCGGATTATTACATCCATTACCAGTTCCACTACATCAGTCATGTTGTAACGGTGAGATGTCAGTCGTTACCGCGCAATGGAATGAAAAATCGATCCTACCCACATTCATCGACAATATTTCGATATCGATAACTTTGTTGTTTATTTAGATTCCGAGGAACTGATAATTATTATCAAATTGTGATTATTATTTTATTTCCTTTAAATATTATTAAATAGGACATAAAAACTACACCACATACTGACCACCACCAGATGACTACACCACATCATCAGGTAATCGTAATGAAGCGGTTTCTTTTTGAATATAAAATCTCAACTCCACCACATCTAGGGCACGGATACAAAGTACATAAATATATTCGATAATAATAATTTCATCCCCTAATTCAACCCCTTCAGGCTATTTTTTGCAATAAAAAGTAGCCCAGATGTTTTCTTAAGATATATTCTACCTTTGCAACAAGATTCATCAAAATCAGTACAGTAGCTTAGGCGTGGAAAGGTAACAAACATACAGAGTTGAGGACAACTCACTCTCAAAGTGAGATAACACTTGATGTATACGAGTATGTACTAATAGGTAGAAGCTAAGAGAGCCGTTGAGTATCTTTCAGCACAAATCCCTCTTGAGTTAAACAGCTCATTGCCACAAAGGCATAATGAAGGCACACGTCGCGAGTGGGCCGGCGGTAGACTATGAAATTCAAAGGCTTTGACGGCAGCCGTTCAATGTTTTGAATAAATAGTCAATTTGCGGGCTAGTTTTTTTATGCCCTGAGCTGGGAAAAGAGCAGACCCATTCCCGGCTTCAAATTAATTGCCAACTGAACGCGGGTCTGTCATACTAAAGAAGCGTGGAGCATACTCCACGCTGCTCCAAGGAAGGGTAGGCCAACTTATTTGGAGTTTTTATGCCACCCAAAAGCCTTGACGATCACTCTCTAACGACAACAACCACCACCGACTGCTTTACGAACCCTCCTAAGCACGGAAGCGCTAATAAAATTTGTACCACTAGCGGTCACCCATCCTTCTACCAACCGCGCCAGCTGTCGCTTAACTTTTTCGATAGCCTACAATCGAAACAAACCGCCGGGCTACGGCTTCAATCCAGGGATTACCGAACCCAAACTACGAAAAGTAAAATACAACAATTGGTTAAACAGAACTAACAGTTAAGTTAGTTAGTAAGTTTATTGGAATGCGTCGGTAAAGCCAGCAAATTAGGAACTGGGAGCCCGGGTGAAATCCGTTTAAGCTCCAGTAAAACTTTAATAACTTAGCCACTACTTGAGCTACTAATCCCGCGGGAGCTAGTATGTTAGACGTTCCCGAGAATCCTGAGAATACATATATGTTAAGTACTATCCTGCTACAGGATGTAGTGTATAAATATGAAGATTAAACTAACACGCACTTAGATAATATATGTAAACAATATAACGGAATAAACGTAAACAAGTCATAAGAAATCTCTTGCAGGGTTTTCACTACGGTTTCTTCCACTAAACTACTCGTTATATTTTTGTAAATTAGTAATTAAACTTATTATTGATCAATGAAAAAACACAACAAATATATGTAGTCATACCAATCTCCCAAAAAAATTACAACACACAACATCATTCACAAATTCATGCTCTGACATCCTTAATTTCATGAAGGAATATACAACCTTTGTACCTATTGAAGTATTTTGTTTTGTACTTTTATAATTGATTTTCGTTTTAATACACTTTATGCGTTTGTCACCGAGCAAATATATGAATTACATGTAAATGTTTTGAAAAATGTAATGGTACAAATGAGTTAACAAGTAATAAAACAAAAAAAAGTTTAACTTTCCTACTTGTCACAGTTTGCTAGGCAAGGATTTTTCGTTAAACATTCCAGATTGAATTTGCACCAAGTATAGTTATGGCACGTGGTTACTCGCATGATAGGTATGTTGATTAAAATTAGACAACCGAACCGACCGAATTTTTGCGTGAAGGAGTAACAAACATTAAAAATTTTCCCTACTAATATTATAAATGCCGCCCACATATGATGTAGGAGTCTTCAAGAGAAGAGTTAATAGGAATTTACTAAGTTAGAGCACTGTACCTTAGACATTATCACCATCTTACCATCAGGTGGGATCGATGGATGGATGGGACGCGCTTTGTCTCGTCTTTTATCACCCGCACCGCGAAGGACTAGAATAAGTTGCCCACGTCGGTGTTTCCGTTCGATTACAACGTTAATGTCTTCAAGTCAAGAGTGAATAGGCTTCTACTAAGTTAGTGCACTTTACCATCATAGACTTCATCGCCACTTACCATCAGGTGGGATCGTAGTCAAGCATAACTTACTTG
>DWJZ01004095.1:0-15877 GCA_018249125.1 Asbolis capucinus | reverse complement strand
AACTCCCGATCCCGCGGGATTTCCGGGAAGACAGACTTGTTAGTTTTATATTAATATGTTTGTTTAGAAGCTATACCAATACGCGTTTTCTCGCGTAAATTCCGATCCCGCGGGATTTCCGGGATAAAGCTATCCTATGTGTTAATCCAAGTTACCCTCTATGTGTGTACCTAATATCATAAAAATTGTTTCAGCAGTTTACGCGTGTAGGAGTAACAAAGAAACATACAAACTTTCGCGTATTTATATATTAGTAGGATATACACGTAATTTAAAAAAGTAAATTTTAGAATTAAGCCAGGAAACAGCAACAATTAAGATAAGGCTTGTAAACATTATCTATTAATTATTATCAATACTTATATTATACTATTGTAGTTAAGCGACTTTTGTATTCATTTATTTGAGGAAAAAATATTTAGGTAGGTACTACTAAATGTTGTTGTTAAAAATAGATCTCGGTAATACATAGAAACCATTTACTGTAATATTTTGCAGAAGTTTCGTTACGTTCGGTTACGATAACCTCCGAAGCCGCTAAACAGTTTGCAATGAAATTTTGTAGATGTCTATTTTTGGATTAAACTTAATATATATTTTTTATGCCGAGAAACTGCTTTAAATTAGAGACACCTACATTATTTTTTTATGATTTTGATAAAATTGGTTACTATAATAAGTTTTACAACTGAGTGTCTTTTACAACTCAGGAGTTTAGTGGGAGTTTAGCCAATAAAAGTTTTCCCAATAAAATAATGACGTAGGAATCATATCCCGGAACTATTAATTGGGATCATACATTCATCCAGGTTTTCCTTTATAACTCATGTAAATATTATTAGTGGTATTTTTTTTGGGACGCAGAATTGAACAAAAAAAGAGGAAGATAATTGGTGAGCAGTTCGTGAAAATTAAGCCAACAATAACATACTCGTAGCACGCAGGCGATGCCGCAGGCCCACACTAGTATTTCTATAAACGTAAAAAAAACAACCTATTTTATTATTCCAAGTATTTCCAAGTTTTTATTTAACTATTCCAACTTTTATTTTAAGTTTTTATTTATGTTTGTAAATTAGTATGTACTAAACATTTGTATATTTGTTTGTTACAAGTCAAATCTTGCAAGCTTACTAGACCCACTTCCTATTACAACGGAGCGGAAATTTTTGCTAAAATTTTTCATCCCGATGACAATGCCTTTTTTTTGACAACTATGACCTGATACTACGTTCAAGAGTGGCTCCAGACAAGGGAATTCCTCAATGATTAACAATACTGTTAAAATCTTTTGTGTATTTCTTTGTATTATGGATCTAAAATAAAAGCTTGTTTTTAAATATTTTTAATAAAACTTGTTTTGTTTGACCTCCTATTTATAAAATTGACAAGTTTGTATAAAAAAATCCAGATTGCATTTGCAACGACTAAAAGTATTATATGAAACAGTAAATAGACCAAAAAGTAAGGCTGCAAATTACATACAAAAGCCTTGACTTCATTTTAGAGTACGTCATCTAATAGCTTCAATTATGACGATAAATCCGTGATGCCGATAAAAGCTTTGAGAGCGAAATCTCGGCCTCGACAATTTTAGAAAAATATCGGCCTCGATTATCGTCCTATGACTATAGATATGTATATAGACCTATAGATTAATAGTCCTATGCTTTCGAAATCTCCATCAAAAGTACTCATTTATTTCAATGTAACACGTGTTTCTTACCATCTGTAATGCTGGGTCTCCGCGAAATGTGTTGATGAGAAATGCGTGTAAAGGTCTTTAAAAAAATCTTGGCGACAAAAGTATAGAAAGCTGGGTCTCTACAAGATGTGTTGGTAAGAAAAGTGTAGAAAGCTGGGTCTCTACAAAAGTCTTGGCGGCAAAAGTGTTTAAAGCTGGGTCTTTCCAAAATGTGTTGGTGAGGAAAGTGTAGAATGCTGGGCCTCTACAAAAAGTCTTATCAACAAAAGTGTATTAAGCTGAGTCTCTACAAGGTGTGTTAGTTAGAAAAGTGTGTAAACTTATAAAGTTGTAAACATTTCTCAGTATATTTTGAATTTATTCATACCACCATTTTCGATAGGTGCCATAATAAATATGAGAAAAATAAGTGAAAGAGGAAAAGATGACATTATTTCTAAAACTACGTGTGCGTCCAATGGAAATTTATATTATCTGTTTATTTTGTTACGTTTCTAATACTAATTTTCCAGATTAATATTTTGCAATAATGTCACCAATATGTTCTTGTACAAAAACTGGATACCGTAGCGAAAATTTCCCATTTTCGAGTAACACATACATATGTGTCAATATAAAACAAGTTATCAAAAGGTTCGTTAACTCTTTTAGCATTAAAGCGATAGTCGACGCCGAGCTTGAGCTTGTATCTAGTTGAGACACCTGAAATTTTCCACAAGGTCTTCATTATGCCTAAGTGTAGTTTTTTTATGTCAATAGCCGACAAACACAGACCACTTGACGGTAAGTGGTCACGTTGTCCCAGTACATGTGAACCGCAATACCAAAGTAACCACAAAAATAGTGGCATTACCCAAGTGGTGGCGCCAATACAACTGTTTTGATTTCACTTTATTACAGCAGGGTCGTAGCTTATCCTTATGAATTAAATTTTTTTTTCTTATAATATATGTATGTATGTATGTCTTGCATTATTATAAAAAATCAACCAAATGGGTAACACTTACTGCGGCACTCACAGTCATTTATGGTTACTTAAATCGCTGATTAGTACAGATTCTGTGTTAAGGAACTAGTAAGTAAGCATTAACGACTCTGAGTGCTTCAGTTAATGTGAAGGTCCATCAGTTACCTTAATGATTCATTAACCTATAAGATATACGAGTGAGACGCAGATACCTTAGATTCCAAGATCTCCATCCCACCAATGACGTAGGAAATATAATTTATCAATATGTTATCTCTGAGAACTAGGTAACTTAGGCGAAACCGGTTTCAGAACCGGTATGTTTAAGGAACTTTTTAATTGATTGATTTAATTTTATGTAAACATGTTTCGGGCGCACTGTTGGACAGTTATATTATGTTTTTATATAGGTACATTAAAGGATCACAGATGTTATTTGATAAATCCATCCATCCATGAGTCTATAGATACTTTTAGATTTGATAATCAGTGCTGGACAAATAGCCCATTAAATAATTGCTTACAGCATCACATCCTGGGGGCTTCAGAAACAACACTATTGGAGACATTGTAACTAATAAAATAAGAACTAATAATTTTTTTTAACTATAATTTGTCAAATTTCAAAATATTGTTTACAAGATAAGTTAATATGAGACATGGACTACTTTTAATTGTACTATGCGCTTTCTCCGGGTATGTTCGCCAAGCTGCCTACCACGGAAGATATCACCGACACGTTGCAGACTAAATATTACATAACATTAATCATCTCGGTAAAAAAAACTTTAACCTCAGTCTTAATTGACAATCGAACTGAAACCTTTTGATAGGTGGCGCTAGTCGGCTACCGAGTCCTATACTTAGCACTTTAACGCTTTCAGCGCTAGATGATTTTATAAAATTTCGTGCTGGATCTCGGAATTTAGAGTAATTAATAAACACGTACATAACTGTAACTTTAGTCAAACTGATACACATACATGCACATATGCAATTGATAACGTTATTTTAGTATAAAAGGTGAATTCATGACTATTTCTACGACTAAATTAAAAGAAAATTTCATTGACATTATTTCTTAATGTTTTAGTGATTGATTCTTGTTTTTCCCTCTCTAAAGGTGTTATTTGAAGAAATAAAATTTAGTGCTAAATCTAGACCTTTATTAGTTCGGGAGTTTAGAGAATATAGTGTTTTTTTCGCTACTTTCGAAAGTTTTACTGCGCGGCAAATGTCTTGACCTGGCAGCACTAGCAACTCAGTAATTGTCAATTCACTCGCCGTAGGATATTACAAATAATATGTCGCCGGTTTAAGAATACTAATCTTAATACGAATTTATGTTGCTAATTCGATTTCATTGTTTGATTACATAAGTAGTTTTGACATAATATTAAATAACATTGTTAATTCTGAATTGTATTTTTATTTTATTAAGTAATATTTGAAACAAATGTAATATTCGTTGTCACAATGGCGATGTTACAAAAAAAATTAATTCGGCAACATCTAAGGTAATAATGATATTGGCTCGATGTTGCGATAGCTAACACTTAGCGCTTTATTTTTGAACACAATTAAAACGCTAATTCTAGCATACAGAACTATATACTCATTATTGTATACATTAATTTGTCTTACTTTTTATTTTTTATTAACGAGCAAACGAGCCCCATGACGGTAATTATTGTTGCCTGCACATCAGACACTCTAAACGCATAACCGATTATTTGTCAGTTAAGAGACTGACTGACAATTGACTTGTCGGTCTAGTGCTTAGTAAACCTGACTACTAAACCGGAGGTCGTGTGTGGTTCCCACCCAGAATCAATAAGTAACAATGTAAGTACTAACGTACTAGAGAAGACACCCTTTACAACTTATGTATACTTACTAGATACACATAAAGACGTCACTCTTGATCGTGAAGGAATTTCCACATTTTTGAGCAATACAAAGTGTTAAAATACCTTATTGTATGTTAAGATACTGTGATATTTTTTACGCAATACGCCGAAGTTCAAAAGAATCAGTTTTCGTCGAATAACAATATTTAATAAGTTGAAAAATAAATATGAACGAAATAATTCACATCCGCCACGTTTAAATTTGTTGACGTGTTGTCTAAGAACTCTCCAACGCGTATAGCGCTGCGGTTTTGGAGTTTACGTTAAACGGCATACTTGTTGGTTAAGCGCTGCAGGAGCTATCGCTTGAAATTCAATAAAATGGGACAAGATGTTTGCTCTGCGTCCAGTTAATTACACATTAGTACATAGTTTTTAATGACCATGTAACAAATTTTAACAATTCTGTTATGAGCAGAAATGCTTGTTCCGTGTCTGGGCGTATAAGTATTTGAAAATATAATATGTAATGTTTATCAGTTGTCTAATCAGCATAGTGCAAACGAATGGTTAGTTTGAGATCAGATGGCCGTGTGTGAGTTGTCCCGAGATATTTATTAATGAATATTTTTCTGAATTTCAAGCTACTCGTCGGAATACGCTAATCATTAGGTAACTGACTTCCTTAAAAATAAAATAGCTTTATTTTATATTACTCATCTCTATCTAAGCTTAAACACTAACCTAGCGAATTCGGTCTCGCAAACTAGTTCCGTATTAATATGAGTACCTAATATTAACACTAATTTCAAATTTATTAAAAAAAAACAGGTTTTATTCATATTCATTTAAAACAAATACTTTATGTGAAGGTTAAATTTGCCTATATTCGTAGGTATATTCATATTATTTATTTGCGAAATATAGTAGGGGGATAAGAATATAACATATAACTACGACAATAGCAATGAACGAGGAAAACTCAACCCTTCCCAAACCGTACCTTGCTCGAAGTCCTTCGGGAATTCATTCTGTCACCACAGAATACGAAATATATTATATTGAATTCAGCAACCTGGAATGTACAGACCTGTCGCTATAGATATATCTCGGTTAAAATAATATAAATCATCCTTAAAGTACATATGTAGAATACAGTAATTACTGGTCATTGGTAAGGGAATAATTTAAAATACCTACCGAACAATGGGGTGGATGAAGTTAGAGTTAAAATATTTCTATTACCGAATTTAGAACAATCAATATTCTAAGCATTGAATTCAGCGACCTCAAACATAAAGAGCTGGGTGCCACAGACATATTTCAGTAAGAAGGGTATATACCAAGTTATAAATAATAAAAGGAGCCACTAAGATGCTATAGAGCTGGATGTAACTCACTCCCAGTATATTATAGAGTTGCCCCCAAAAGATGAAAGATCAGAAATTACAAAAATATAGTGGTATACTTTTCCGTGTTATGCTTTTCGTGTCATGTTTTTTCGCAAAAAAGGACAATAATAATGTGTTGGCAATATTGTAATATTAATAATAGAACATAATGGATAATAAATTAATTATTTATTTTCACGATCGCTGTTAACATTGAGGGACAGGGTAAATCGAACATATCAATAATATGAAACTTGTTATCTACCGGTACCAATTCTAACCGGTAGTCAAGTCTGGTTATACTTGGTAGATGAGGTATCAGAACCGGTATCAAACCACATAGTAATAAAGGTTTTGACTACATTAGCATCTATAAAAGTTACATCTCGTCTAACCGATGAGTTTTGGACTTTTGGCGTATTTTATCACCCGTACCCGAAAGACTGGAATTACTGCTTTTTATTCCGCGCCAAATTTCCCCTTCGATTATAATGTAAGTCTTCAAGCCAAGAGTGAATAGGCTTCTCTAAGTTAGTGCGCTTTCCCATCGAAGACATCGCCACTAGCCCTCAGGTGGGATCGTAGTCAAGCGCTAATTAAGGTATTTAAGTAGGTAGATACAAAATAAAATCTACCTTTTAAATAACGTCGAGCAAATATAAACACGAATTGATACATGGAATCGAACGAATAATATTTTTTATTAGCAACATTTCTTCTCCATATGCATAGGGCTTAGGTAGAATATATGTATATAGGACAGCTTTGGTTTAGTGTATACTTGTGTAACTACTTATATAAACGATATTTTGTCCAATTGAGAGACCAAAAATGAAATCGATGAAGGCAATAAAAATAGACTTTTTTATATAAGTAAAAAAAATTTTTGGGCAATATTTCGGGTCTATTTTGGGCAACCGGTTCTTAGGCTGGTACATACAGGATTACCGAGCGAGAGAAGCGAAGGCGGATTATTTTAAATATAACATTACCATATAATATAGCTTTCAATTTAAAATAGATGCTCAACACAATGCACTCGCGCATTCGTCACCATAATGTTGAACAAGTTGCTGTTTATGGCACAGGTTTATACAATGACGTAGTAGCCAGTGCTGGGCGTCATACCGCAGGCTGTAGGTCATGCTGGAAGTATGTCAGTAGGTCGAAATACTGGCCTTAACAGGTGAATTTAAATATTGTCGACAATTAATAAGCCGTGCCTCTTGCCAAGTAGCTCTTTTTTATTTCTTTGAAACGAAACAAGGGCGTTTGTTTGATAGTTTATAAATGGTTGTTATGCCCTTCTTCTTAGTAACTCTTCTTTTTAGAATGTGTAAGTCAAATCTGAGATTTTACAGCTTCGTCATATCATGGCAAACGATCTGTGGTGTAGCTCCGAGACAAACGCATGTAAAACAATTCCTACTAATATTATTAATGGAAATTTTGCGAGGGTGTGTAGATAAGTGTTTAGTAGTCACAAAAACTTTGCAAACTGTTTAGCATAGAGATTAATAGTTTGAAATATCGTATGTATCAGGCCATACGGGGGTGGCAAAGTCACTGCCTGATAAAACCCTTTTTACATAAAAAAAAAATAACGCATAGGCGCTTCTTTTTAACGACACACCACACGGACGAAACCGTATGCGGAAGCTAGTACGTACATAATCAAGTACAAGAAACTGCCTTCGCTTCGATTCGGAAGAACCAGTTACCAGAAAACTGTAACAGTTAGACATATGTACACTCTTTAGACATACACACGGATTTATTTGTAAATATTGATATCTTCTATAAAACCGTAGTACATCATTTTGCTCTATTGTCAATCATTTCCGCAGCGTACGCGATATAAGAATTTTTTTGGTACTTGTTTCACACGTTGGGTTACGTTGTCGAAATTTTCACGCGGATCCCTATTTTTTCTCTTATTAAATATCACCTATGTTCATCAGAGATAATGTAGGTTTCCAATGGTAAAAGATTTTTTTAAATCCATCTAATTTTGGAGCCTATTCAATTAAAAAAAATCAAAGCAATCAAATCTTTCCTCTTTATAATATTAGTGTAGACTTTTCGCATTTAACACTCTATTGTTCAAGTATTAAGTAAAGTATTAAGTTACGTAGATGTATAGAATTCATAACCATTTAACATCAGGTGGGATCGTACTCAAGCGCTATCTTATTTATGGAAAAAAACAGAGTATCTTACTGACTCCTTATTCGGCTATTGTTAAATGTAATATAAGCAATGATTCTCTGAAAATTATATCGTTGTTCTTGAGGTTGTTATTGATAATTACGTCATTGTTTTCACAGACCTCGACTTTACAGACCTCCACTTCATAGACCTCTACATCACAGACCCACCGACCTATGATAAGGCAAAGTAATTGTTATTGATTATTTAATTGCGAATTAAAAGCAGCTTGAACATTTAATTATTAACATAAAATATGAAATAATCAACTGCAGACACACACCCTCCATACCATTAACCATCAGGTGGGATCTTATTCACGATTATTGAATAAGTTAATTCAATATAAAAACAAACAGCCCTCAAATCTATAGTAGACTAGCTGTGCCCATGACTTTGTCCGCGTGGTATCTTAGTATTATCGCTGATATTACGATAACTCATACATTTAAAAGCTTTTATTTATGTTGCTGTGTTTGTTTGTGTATTAGTATATTTGTATACTAGTTTGTCGTGGCTCAAACCTTTTAAGCTTAATTAGACCCACTTCCTCTTACACTACAGAGGTGAAATTTTGTATACTTCTTCAGTTTCTAAGACAATGCATTTTTATGATAAGTATGATCTGCTGCCATGCCCAGGATTGGCTCCAGACAAGACAACTTTTTAACGGTTAACAATATAATTATGAAATTTTGTGTATTTCTTTGTATTAGGGATCTATAATTAAAGCTTGTATTTTTATTTTTTTTAATGATCCTTCTATAATTCTTAAATAAAAACCAAAAAGCTATAGTTACTCCTTATTACATCAGCTATGTACCAGTGCCGTCATAATCGGCCCAGGCATATCCACACGACATTTCTTGTACTCAAGAAATGTCGTATGGATATGCCTGAGTCGAGATATCGAGATATTATATTTTCGAATGTGTGTCTGAATTCAAGTTTAATATTGACTGTTTCAATAGTGTACTGTACTGTAATACTGTAGGCTAACTATATACGAGAGCAGTAATTAGAAATACCTAAATACTTGAAACTGTACAGACAAGGCGATCTTGCGGATAATACTAGGTTTGAGATAAAATTATAATCGTGGGAAAAAACAACTATTGAATAATAGCAACGAAGTTTGAAGCAAAATAACATATTATTGACTTCGTAAATCTTACTCAGATATATACTACAATAGGTGTAAATACTACGAAATTTTGTGAAGGTTTGTTTGTTTCTGTTTCACGCGACAAAAACTTATCTTATTTGGTACAGAAATAAATTGCAGCTTGGAACAACACATGGGCTTCTGTCAACATAACTTGGGCGAAGCCGCGGGCGGACACTAGTTAACTAAACCTAGGAGACAATGAACCATCTTATGGTAACCGGGTTCCAAAGACAAGTAGTCCATTGCCAGCTTATATGGACTTAAGATACTGCAAGGCCGTTAGTTTTTTTTTTTACCATGAATAAATTAGTGTTTGACTACGATCCCACCTGATGGTAATTGGCAATAGTGATGATAAGTACTACATATATGTATCTAGGAGAAACATATTGCTTAGTGGCCATCGATATTGTCGGAAACTTTTAAACAACGACAAACAGTTTCGAGCGAAGGAGGAGTCGGTAAGGAGGCCTAGAGCATACTCCACCATGCTGCATGTATACCAATTGGTAGAAGGATTAGTGGGAAACCCAAGGTCTTCTTCGGCCTTGTCCTCCAAAGCACGGAAACTCGATTTCTTTTTTACTACTAGCGGTCAACCATCCCCCCACCGACTGCGCCCGCTATTGCTCAATAGACACTGTTACAAGAAGCGATCTAAAAGTTGGTTTGATCCTGAATCAACAGGTCTAGGTTTAACTTTAGAACCATAGTTTCAATCTGACTTTATTTTAAAAGGTAAAATGAGCGCGGACTTGATAGCGCCATGGTTTAAACTTTGTCACAATTAAATACCACAGATTAATACGAAAATCATTCATTCACTCCAATTTCCTACGTTCTTTTTTTTATTATTTTAAATTTAACGGCATTGGGCTTATGCCATACAGCCATAAGTAATACGTTCCATTTTACAATGACATTGTTTATTTTCTTTAAAAAAATGTTTAGTAAAGTGATCGTTTAGGATCGATGCAAAAAGTAAGGCTTCATATCCACTTTGAAATTCACTTTCTACAATTCACACTTGTATTTAATATTACCTTGTCCAACGCGATAAGAAAAACATATACTTTAAGGATACACTTGCAAAATTTTGCAACGGCAACCGAAACGTAGATTGGAATATTAATTAACAATGGAGGCGTTATTCTTATTATCTGTGCAAACTTAGTATGCTCCTCGCGTGTTCAGCTATTAATGTGATGTAAGCTAGGTCACAGCTGTCATCTGATGGTCGAGTACCATATTATGTGTCATTACTATGTACACATTTACAAGTAATGCTTGATATTTTTGAGGCGAAAACTATTTACGACGAGTTGAGGGATTTTTCGGTTCCCTCCTATTTTAACTTGTGGGTTCGCATCACATCTTTCCTCTGCCTATGGTCTTATAATGTTAATATTATGTTATATAATGTTCATAACGTATAATTTGTATTTATTTGTAGGTATTTTGACGCATTTTATATTGCGTTTTAAATAAAGATTATTTTTTGGGTCAATAAATTGTATCATGTTTCATGTAGAAAACGAAGAATAAAACATTACCGAATAGATTATACAGGAACCAGTATCATTGAAGTACAGATCTATATTAATATTATACATTGAAGCTAATATCAGGAACTACTAGACCGATTTGAAAAATTCTTTCAGTATATATAGCTATATATAGCAGTTTAGATAGCCTATTTATCGAGGAAGGCTATGGACTATATATCATCATGCTAAGAGCAATAGGAGTGGAGCACCAATGAAGAATGTTTCAAAATCGGGGGATTTTGAGAGCTTCCACTGCGTGCGTAGGCGGTTAAACTTTCGCAAAAATCATGTATGACAGAAACGAAGGCGCGGCTTAAAGCGTTAGCCCAAAGTAACTATTCCCCGCGGACGAAGTCGCGAGCGGAAGCTAGTTAATAAATAAACGAAGCAGGAAGCACTTTTTTAAAAAACCTTTTGTGTGTTTTGTTTTTAATTTTTTATTGATATATGGACATTTATGAATTAATAATATATATTCTATTGGTATTTTATTTAAATTATTTGTATATATACAACATTTTAAAAATTATGTCATCAAAAATGCATTCTTATCAAGGTTCCATGAAGGTAATTTAGCAAATTATTAACTAATTTATGTTATCTACATTAAATTAAATAAAAGTATTTATATAAGCTTAAATTGCTGACGTCCACGACTTTTTCAAGGACGTAATTTATTTCTATATTTAATTATAAATAAACGCCAAATAGAGGGACAGTCACGAGTATATGTTGCAATAATGATCACGAAACACCAAGTCTCCCATATATCTAAACTGGCAAGGAAATGACACGTATAAATATTCCATGATCAGATAATATACATATATCCATGTGTTATTTCATTTTCATAACAACCCCAGTAAAAAAAATATTGTACGTACTAAAATTCTATTTTTAAAGTATGTAACCTAAGACTAGACTCTTTTTCTAGACAAAAATAACCCAAACAACGCAATTCTATAACCCAAACTCAATAGAATTGCGTCGTTTCTTTTCAAAGTTCGAATGATCAATTTCCGGATCCATAATTATATCATTATATTTCTTTGTCATCTATATTTTACTATTTAGTATGCCAAACACTACTGGGTACGAGTCGCTTCTCACAATATGAGGGGTAGAGGCCATGGTCTACCACACAGCCTAGTGCAGATATAAAGATAACTCATTATTGTACACCAAGAAAAAGATATCAGTACAGAAACACGTATAGATAAAGTACAAAATACGGTCTTAATCGACAAGCAGCGATCTCTTCTAGACAAACTTTAGATGAGGAGTAAGTAAGAATAAATAAACTTAGATAAGACAGGTGCACGAGTAGGCAGAGGATAGGTTGACTTCACAAACCTTCGAGAACTTAGAAACTTTCAGGAATGTAGGTTTTCTCATCATGTTTTCACCGTAGGAATTGATAATGCACACATAACTGAAAATTAGAGGTGAGCGCAGGATTCAAACCTAGGAATTCCGTTTGACGACTTACCGCTTTCATTGCCTAGATTTTACAAACACCAAACCACGTGAAGCTAATTAAAAAGCTTGTTAAGATCATTGAGATACTATATCACATAGTATGTATGTTAGTAGACTATCTCAAGGGTAAAAATAAATACGTACTGCAAAATATAGATCTGCGTTTGGACTTCTCTTCCGGGTCGATTTCCGTGCATGATATAGGGCACGGGTTGGACACAGAACAAGTGTCTATACACTCTATGGATTTGTCTATGGTCCCTTCGATGAGGCTGTTCAAGGAATCACTGGGGTTGATCTCGTCGCAGGAAAGAGTTTTCTGGGATAAGGTGTCACTCTCGCTCGGCGCAGTCAACATTTTGAATCTCTGAAACAAAATATATATTTGATTATAATTTAACCGACTTTCAACTACAAGAAAAGTATCAAATCTATAGTATTTTTATTTTTATAAATAAATAATAATAATAGGGTAACTAAAAGATTAATGAACTAATTTTAATGATTATTTTTTGGGTACGTTTTGGTTGGTTACGGTCACGGTACATGTTACCGTGTCACATAACCCATCAACATCTCAACCCATCACGGCCCATTACTTCCCACAGGTTTCTTCCCCGAATGAGAAGGTTAAGGCCATAGTCCACCACGCTGGCCAAGTGCGGATTGGTAGACTTCATACACCTTTGAGTTTTGCAAAACTCCCCGGCATACAGATTTCCTCACGTTTTTTTCCTTCACCGTTATAGCGAGTGACATTTAAATGCTTAAAACGCACATAACTTCAAAAAGTCAGAAGTACGCTTCATGGGATTCGAACCTGGACCCCACAAGTAGGAGGCCGAAATCTTAACCACTAGGCTATCACCGCATAACTTTTAATAGAGTGAACAACTATTCGTTTTTTTTCCATGAGTACATACTTGGTTGCACCATCGACCAAGGATCCGTGGTCGATGGGCTACACCAATACATTATATAGAAATTCAAATTAAAATTACGTATTTAGTCGTGAAGTAATAGAGCGTTTTTTTAAATTTAATATTGACTTTCAACAAAAAAACAACTTTTTTATATAGGATTTAGGCAAAACAAAATTCTTAAAAAAATCAACCGTTAAATAAAATCGACCTTTTTTAAACCAATTGCTAGCGAAATCCTTAGCACTAGGAAGTTGTAATTTGTTATGAATACCTCAAAAGCCGTTAACCCTTTCAGAGTGCCATCAAGGCAAAAGTGGAAAAGGTTAGTACCACCAAACACAACTTACCGTCAAGTGATTTTGGTGTGGTACTTAACATCACTCAAGACACTGCCATTGCAACAATGAATCGATATTTAAAACATTACCTTTATACACAGTATACTTTACTCTTAGGTAAATACAATATGTTAATTGGTGATACAATTATTTTTAAACTCATCAATTAAAACAAAGCATATTTTCCTCGACGACTCGGTAATCTGCTAGTACCAGGCGGACTTCAATGAATTGTTTTTTAAACATTTTCCCACTTTTTGCATATTAAAAATCAATACATTTTTTTTAATTTCATTATTCATATAAGAATCATAAAAGACACTTATAAATGTAATTTTATAAATTTATCATTGTTTCAAAAAGATCGAAAAGCATCGGAGAGAAGTAACTGTGAAAGAAAGTCCTCAGGACATTATTTAAAATAATTACAATCATTACAATGTAAGTATGTAGTAATATATCTTTATACTTACTAAGTAAAAGCAACGCAATAATCAACGCCAAATTTGAAAAAATATGCAGTTCTGAAGGCTGAGTTTGATGTTAATGATGAATATTTAAATAATATATTACGACACACATTAAGTGAAACTGCCGAAATTAGGTGTAGGTTAACGGCCGGATTATTAATAAAATAATTATTTGAAGTAGTAAAATCCCTTTTGATACATTGCTAATGAATCCAATATCTTTTTATATCGTATTTCCATAAAAGTCTAGACCGATGTTTTCCAACATGTCCCACGCCCCACAGGGTGGCGGTTTCATAGGTTGGGGGAGAGCGGGTCTGGGGGCAATTCAAAAATTGACTCGACACGATTGTAACTCTCTTGGCCATTTAAATGCAATACTAAATATTTTGAATCAAATCACAATTTAAAAATTTTCTTAATGTTTTTACATAACAGTTTCATTCTTCGCAAAACCCATCATTTACGTTTCTTAAGTGAACAAATAAATTTCTTAATGTTAAAAATCATAAAGCGGGCATAAAAATTTTTGAAATGTTAAAATGTTAAAGGTATGGCACGAAAAGGGTTGGAACCCCAAGGCGGAATCCACACACGACATACACAAATAACAGCACAGCACTATTAACGCGTCGACATGCCCCCATCCCTAATAAGACTGTTGACAGCTCACTTCCCGCGCTTTTGATAAGGATAAAAAAATCGACATTATTAGGTAGGCGTAGCCGACTCTAACGCGGATTACCTGAGGAGTACAAATTTTGTGTGTATATTTGTGTTGTTTACTATATAAATGTGTTGTCAAGTCAACCGTAAAACATGGAAATCTACAGCGGGGGTAGGAATAGGGGGAGTTATAATTATACATTTCTTTTACTTAATGCTCAATTTATTTACAACCCTTGTAAAAATTTACATATCTCTAAGTCCACCGGATCGTTAAAAAATTTGCTCATCAGACAATTTTTTTTTTTTAATTTATTTTTTCAATGTTTCTAGAAAGGAGTTTGACTGCTTTGATTTCTCGTTGACTTATTATATTTCTATGAATATTAAACGTGTATGTATGTGCTGAGTATTCTAGAAAACAAAATATGAATAGGCAACATAAAATCATATCTTATCTTAGGTTATAAGGTTAGAAAGATAATAAAATACATTAATTAAACACTATTTCATAAAATGTTTCATTTCCTATACACACAAGGAAATTCCTTTATGTGGAACTTTAATTCGCTGAGATTGCAGTTTCATCGACGTTGGTTGGACTTGTGGGGTTGCCAGCTTTTTTGTTTGAACAGGATAGTATATTTTTAAAAAAGACCATTAAATATAGTGCGCTTCAAAAATAATAGTACTTTATCGAAAGAATAAATAAATGTTACATTATCTTGAACAGTATATAGTATGCAGTTCTGAAATACAGTACAATACTATACAATATAGTACGGTTGGCAACCCTAATTCGAGGAGATCCTCTACGATGCTACTCTCGCGAAGTTTTTTGCTACGTACATACATACGTATCAAATGCATTTATATGTTGTAAAAAGAGGCCTTTAGAGGCCGCCTCGCTACTTCGCTGTTGCATTGACAATTTACCAAATATTATTCATATCTCTAGGCCACGGTAACGACCTACCAGGTGACCTATTTACTTTTTCGTCAGTCCCTCATACTACGAAATAGTAATAGAACATTAAAAATACCCTAGTACTTACTAACTTTTTGCCCGGCCTGAATCATCGTGTTTTTATCCCGAAGTGACCTAGGACTGCTCTAAATACGATGTAATTTGAATTGATAGAACTCTGCGATCTCTTTCTTTTAT
>DWJZ01004094.1:0-15878 GCA_018249125.1 Asbolis capucinus | reverse complement strand
TTTTGAGTTGTCCTTAATTACGAGTGTCTTTTTAAATAGATTTTAATTTATTTTTCGACTACCTTGATAATGATCTCATTTGTTATTTGTGGATTTAATTTAAAGTTTTTAAAAAGAATTATTTTTACATTTTCTACTGGGTTGAAATGTTTTCTCTTTCAGATGCGACCAGAAAACTTTCATATGACGTACCCCATATTAGTATAAAAGTTTAAATGTGTGCGTGACACGTTTATTTTATTTTGCATTGAGCCGCTCCATTAAAATGAGGTTAGAAGTACATTCCTTTGTTATTCTTTCATCTTAAAATAGGTCGCAGGCACATTTAGTAGGATGAATAAATGAGATGTGTCCCTACAACAACTTTATTCAAAGCTCTCGTCGTTCAAATTAAAAACAAGTGGGAAATGTAATTTTGTGTAAGTACAACTGCGAGAGAAAAATACTTTTCGCGTGATTGTCGTTCGCTTACATTTCATTCAAACACCATTGAAATATTTAAAGTTGGACTATCTGTTTGTAACGGATGAACGGACGGTTTTACTCGGTCGCGCTGCTGCTGCTGAAATCTGGCACTGGAGTTCATTATGTAGTTACTAATATTTACCAAACTACTACTTTGTAATATCACACCTGCTACTTTATATCAACCAATGACATGAGCGGCCGCTAGTCATACTGTGATGTAACGATCGCTAGTTTAAATATTCTCTTTAATCGTGTCTACTTGCAGACATCACGTCTCCACAAGCGCCTGAAAGCCTCCTCCGAGCTCGCGCTGCCATTTAATTTCTCAGCGCTAATGCGCCTCCCCATTAAAATCTCAGCTGTCCCGTATCTAAGGCCTTTGTAGTAAATAGAGCCTAATCTCTGTTCAGAGACTGGATATCAGATTTGCATCCTACATACATACATACATACATACAACATAGGGGAGCCGAGGAACACTCGATGGGTGAAACCAAAGGAAGTTTGTTCGAGGGGGACTTCACGTCAAGACAATGTTTGTTTGTATATAACATTCTAGAGTGGGTGTGATGGAAATAAAAAAAGTGTTGTATTTTTAGTATTAACACAGCCATTTCAATGTGGTTTCCCATATAGTGTATTCTAAGTTTGAATCCACGCCTAATAACGAAAGTTACGTACGTTTTAGAAATTATAGTATCACTTCCCTCTGTTATTAGTTAAGGCTAGATTGTAATAATTATAGAGTAATGATGAATACTTTATACCGCTTACTATTGCTGAAAACTTGCTTCGGTGAATGATAATGTCGTTAAGAAACCTGCAGTGCTGAGAGTTGTTCATAAAGTTATCAAAGGCGTGTGAAGTTTACTAACCAGCACTTGGCCAGCGTACTGTACCACTCATGTTGTGACTGAGGGATCCGAGCTCGGCTATAATGTTGGTTGCATTGAATTATGTTCTGAAGAAAGGAAGCAAGGAGATTAATTGTTGTAGACGATTCTGTATCGGAGTGGTGACCCCGCCGACGTTATATCTCCTGAGTCCAATTACCGAAGTGGATATTTATACAACAGATGACTCTAGAACGGTTATTAAATTTACTAGCTTCTTAAAATATACTTATTTCTATACCTAGTCCTATAACCAGATGGCCATTAGACAGTCCTGTTGTCTGGCTGGACGACAATACTATAGGTATATGCGGTGATAAGGTCTAGCTAGCTACCTAAACAATGCAGTACAGTTGCGTATGTATCTATGTACGTCGTATACACGCCGATCGCATGCACCGGCATGTTCTATGTTCCCGCGTTACTAACTTGTATTTAGTCTTTCTGTTACCCTACGACATGTCCCAGGACACGTGTCATGTCAAATTTTCCTTAAAATAAGTTAACGGTTCACCGATTCCTTTGCAAACGTTCAGTTTTAGAATACCTTTGACATGTCTTTGAAAGATTCAATTTGTAAGTTGTTTCAAAGTTGGAGCCCCCGGCGCCGGGCGCCGCTGTGTGCCTTCGATACCAAACTTTTGTTTGTTTTGCAATACCATAAAGAAAATTTTGAAAACATTTCTCTTTTAAGAACCAGGACCAACACTAGAACTTTTGGTGATTCTCCTGGCGGTGCTAATGTCTACGGGGAGGAGAAAACTTGCTTTGAACGACTCGTCCAATTTTTTTACTGGTTTATTGCATAAGAAACGAGGAGGTTGTCAAATCGACTGTATTTTTGTATGTATAAGTGAACCTAATGCCTTTTTAGACAGCTGATATAATTCTATTTCAGTTTAAGTGAGATTTCATGGCTAGTTTTAAATATATCCTTAATAATTAAGGAATATTAAATTCTTAGTTAAAAGTTATCGTTCGTATTTTGTTACTGTCGATGTGCTCATAATGTGAACTCCGTACTTTTTAAAATTAGAGATATCTTTATTCAATAAGAGGTTTACTTTAGTAATACAAACCATGGATCAAGCTGGAAACCTCTAAAACACTACTAGGAACTCATTGCGTTTGTACCATACATAGTGGACTCGAAATAAACCCAATAGCAATCTAGGCCAATTTCGATTTGACGCCGCCTTCATGCAAAGTTAGTGAAGTCACAATATCAGGTTACAGGACAGTTTCATTCGGCCATTGTGTGAGCGCGGCACCGTGTACTGGCTCTCGGCGGCCGGTGGCTCATATAAACACAGTTTTTAGGCACTCTCTCGCTAACAAGGTCGTTCAATGACCCCGCTCGAGCCGCTAGTATTTCACTGTTTTCCAATGTCCATTTTTAACTAGTGGATAGCCTGGCGGCAGTGATAGGATGACGGTTTGAACGTTGTTCTTTGGAGCGGGAGACCTGTACTGTATGTACATATGTATGTGTTAGAGAAGAAACAGATTATTAAATTCAAAATTCATCGTCATTCAAACACAAATCATTTATTTTATGTGGTACTTTTTTATACACTTCAAAATATAAACTTTTGAATTCTACTACCCTTTTGGAAAAGTGCCGTAATAAAGAAGTGAAGAAACGGCGAAAGAGCAAATCAGCATATGTTCAAATTTATTTAATTATCTTTATTAATTAAATAATATATTTTACTGAAAATAGATATTGCATATAACGTTTTCAAATATAAGTTTTTTTTTAAATACGTAGGTCACACAAAAAAATTTGCATAACTAATATTATCAAAACTATAAATCCACGTTTCGTCTAAAGTGACTATGTCATAAACAGCATGAGCATGTCCGTGGTCGTACTTCAGTAGCATGTGTGAGCACCATTCCACGCGAGCCCGCTTCTGCTCCGCTGTCAATTCATGACGGATCCAATGATAACAAAGTTTCCGAACGTTTAATTCTTTGTATAATTTTTTTTTAATTTGTTTAATCCTCAATAGCCTTGGAATTCTCTCATAGGTAATCCACGGGTTTTTTTCAATTAGCCGCTTGACAGTAGTCACATTATTTTCGTTGACGGTATTTGAAGGCCGCCCTTCACGAAATTCGTCATGTAAAGAAACCTGACCTCTCTCAAATTCGGCAAACCATCGCCTCACGGTGGTCAAACAAGGTGCTTTTCTCACAAAAGTATTTTGAAGACGAGCTCCACAGTCTGGCGCGGGAGAGAACTTTTTAAATCATAAAAAATCACCGCTCTAAAATCTTTTCGACTTAATTCCATTTTCGTTGCGTACGTAGAACTTTGATGTGTGATAAAAAACAATTGACAAATGATTTCCCGCCAATTTTTTATATATTACTTTTAAGGTTGCAGCGTTTTAAAAAATATAACATTCTAAATTCAAATAGTTTCGATTAGCTAGAAGTGCAAAACTTTTGTGTGCCCCATGTCCCTGCTAATGCGATGACAATTTCAGTCAAACAGAGGTAACACGCGGGGGACCATAAAAATAATGCACCGTGATTAGTTGATTAAATATTGCGCCATATTGTAAATCATAACTATAGGACAGAATCTCAGGATATCGCGTGTATTTTGTATTTGTCAGAATCTGTGCGTTAAGTTCTATTACGTAATGAAATGACGTCAAGTTAAAAAACAATGGAACGCATTTTATCGATTTTTGAGGTATTTGCATATTTCATTTATGCCTGCGTAATATTTATACGGTAAAGATAAATTAAAATGATTATAACTGGTATTCCGCTTTACTTTATTTCTGATATAAAATTTGGGTTTATTTTATACTAATTAGTGAATTGATCGCCAGACTATTTACTTCGAAGGAAAGATATTCGGAAGATTCCATTGGTTGTCTCCTTAACTGTAATTTGAATCGTATGACGTGGGTTGCGTGTAATAAAATTATTACCATACTAGTTACTTACCGCGGCTTCGCCCGCGTCACGTGTTGATAAAAAGTATATGCTATGCCAACCTATGTGTTATTTCAGATTATCATCTATCCCCATGCCAAATTCCATCTTAATCCGTTCAACGGTTAGTGCGTGAAGGAAATGCAAATAAATATTGAAAATATCTTCATCAAACTCTCATATTTGTGATAGATAGATATATGTATTAGATCGCAAAACTAAGCATTAGCTTGTACTTTGGTGATCAGAGAACTGATAAACATACATATATATTTTAAAATACATACTTATATAGATATTTACAGTCAGTCATACAGATCAAACATTTCTGCTCATGACAGAAAATTTGACCTAGGTGGGAATTAAACCTACGATCTTCTTTGTAGCAGTTAGGTTCACTAACTACTAGACCAACCGGCCTGTCTCTGCAGGCTGACTATGGCACACAGATATACCATATCGAGGTAATGCACATAGATATACGCAGGTATAGATACACGCAGGATAGATTTTATCCCGGTTGTAGTTTCCCCTGGGATGATTTAAACATTTATAAGTTTAGATGTCTGGGTTTCCGTCACGCGCAAACCAATAAACGGATCAAAATGTAACTTGTCATACTCTGGGATAAGACATAGGGTACCTTTTATTAAAACATGAAGCGGGCAGCGGGCACAAACTAGTTCTCATGTTCGATGTACACAGATGGATCAGCTACAGTTTTATTAAACCTAAGTATAGATAAAAAAAGACGGTGAAATAATATACCACGTCTAGAAAGTGTCTGTTTTGACTGTGATGTAACTCCTAAATGTAACTCATATAATCTAGTTAATACTGCGAAGGAATGGAATAAGTTGCTCGTGTCGGTATTTCCGTTTGTTTATAATGTAAATGTCTTCAAGTTAAGAGTGAATAGGCTTTTACTAAGTTAGTGCGATTCATCATCAAATACTACGTCGCCACTTACCAGCAGGTGGTTTGGTAGTCAAGCGCAAAATTATTTCATTAAAAAAAATACAGACAAACTGTCAAAGTCTTTAATGGTAACTTAAATCATTCTTTAGTACAGAGTCTGTATACGAATTGAGTTATAAGTGATTTAAGTAAGCATTAAATAACCCTGAGTGAGTAAAATATATGACTAATCGACCTTATATTAGACGTAATTCGACGTATATTAAATATTATGTAGGTACATATAGTTAAACAAACAACTGTTGAAAAATGTTTGATGAAATTTTGACTCAAGTAGTCCACAGTATATTTTTTTGACACTCCCAGCTTTATCTCCACGAATTGGCAGAAGTTTTGATCCATCGTATTCATCGAAACCCATAACTATCCCACTGCTGGGCTCGGCTATGCTGGCTAGGTGCGGATTAGTAGACTTGAAACAACTTCAAAAACTCTAAACAAAATGATAAGGGGTGAAGGTTTCCTCACGATGTTTTCCTTCACCAATGGCATGGTTTGAACCGAGGACCGAGTTCGAGAGACCAGCATCTAATCATTGGGCTAAAACTAGCCGAGTTGCCATACTAATTTTAACCTATTATCCCACGGGAACAAAGCAGTTTTCTGAGATAAAAAGTATCCTTTAACCATTGTCCTTACCTAAGCCACAAACAAGCTAAATTGCATCTAAATTGGTCCATTGGTTGCCATACAAATTTTAATCTGAGGAAACTACGCCGTTTCCTGGGATAAAACATGTCCTATAACCAATCTCGAGTTTCAACTACACCTATGCCAAGTTTCACCTAACTCTGTCCAGTGGCTTTTGCCTGAAGCTCGAACAGGCAAACAATAAACCCAAAAAAAAAAATGTTTTGGTCTCAATATCGATAACAAAGCCTCCTGCATTAAAATTTTCAAAAAATACTCAATGAACCGTATTGACCGCGTTGCAATTTTATTATTAGTATAGATAAGATAGAGGACAAGTTCATAGACGGGCTTGTTTCGATCGTATGTAATCTAAAAAGCTAGACAACAGCGTGGAGTGTATAAAGCTAAGTTAGCTAAGCAGTCATTATAAAGAAATATATATAATGCCGTACGCAGATCTTGTTAAATGAAAATCGCGTGTTGTTGACGATGTCTTTATTATGACTTTTGTTTAGTATGACTAACTTAGCGCAACACTACAAGCGGTCGCGGTCGGTAGGAACAAGGTTGATCACTAGTGGCAATAATTCTAGAGCGAGATTCGGAAGACAAGTTCTAGGTTGTCGGCCCCCATTTGTAAAGGTTATATAACGATCATTAAGGCATGACAAGTTCTTCGGGCAGCTTCCAACACCTTGGCCACTGTATACCCCTGGAGTATAGTGAGGTGGAGAAATACCTCAGAACTGCTCAGTATGAGGAGATAATATGCTCAGTAGTTGGCCACCATCAAAATAGAAGACACATCTACGAGTATTATGTAAAAAACTGGAAACTGCCCTCGCTTCGATTCGGGACAACCAATTACCAGATAAAAGTAGTTATTGTGACATAACTGTAACATATGGTGTCGCGTACTTATTTGTATTGATGTCCTCTATAAAATTGTATTACCACACTTTGTTCTTTAATCAATAGATTCTGCAGCGTATTCGTACGTAGACACATACATATATAAGTATTTTGATGTTTTTTACATTGCATTTATCCGTTGGGTTACATTATCGAAGTTTTCGTACAGACCCCGTTAATAAAATTGTTATAAATATTTTAGAGCCTATGTTCATCAGAGACAATGTAGCATTCTAATGATCATAGAATTTTCCGAACCAGCCCAGTAGTTTCATAACCTCAACAAACTTCTCCTCAAACAAACGATCAATTTTTTCCTCTTTATAATATTGGTATAGATAATGTTTCTATGTTCATTCTAATACACGACTAAACCTTATCCGATTTTGATAAAACTTTAATTTAGAATATTCACCATGTACTCCCTCAAACCAGTTATGGCGTATTTTGTGGCATTACGATGGGGGTTGTATAATTTATTCAATAATTTGCATAGAAATAGAGGTTCCGCTGTATCTTATCTACGTTCAGACGACATTAAGTACTCACATGAAAGTCAGCATGAGAAAATACCTAAAAGAAGTTTCTACTGTGTAAGAGTAAAAAAATGCTTTCGCTTTAATTGTCCTATTGTTATTTTAGTTCTATTGTCGAGTTACAAGCTAATAGACAAAACATTGATATCTGGATGCCTGCATAATATTCAAAGTAAAAGTTATATCTGTTGTAACAGATAACTCTCGATTTTAATGTAGAAAAACTGCAAACTATTTAAATTGGTGCGGATTATAATAATTTTATTGAAATGAAATGCATTTATTTCGTTTTAGGAACAAAAACGCTCACTTAACGAAAGTCAAAATTTAACAATAAAAAATCTCTACTTCAAATATTAAATTAATAACAAAATATATATTAAAAAAAAAAAATGATAAAGCCTATTGACGTGAGTGCTTCGTTGCCAGGAACAATCCAATTTATTTTCGGGATAACATTTCCATATTATAAACTAAGTCCTAAGATACAATATATTGGCGATATATTTTTCGTAATACGTCCAGTGGTATTTGAGTTTAGGGAAAAATGCGCACCAACTTTAACATTGCAACCGATATCCTCGTTTCGCTACAGGAGTTCAGGCCGTTGTCCAACACGCTGGTTAAGGGCGGATTGACCTTATACACTTTAGAGACCTTTATGGGGAACTCATAGAAGTTCGCGTTTCTTCAAGATGTTTTCGTACACCATATCAAATGATAATTGATACGCAGATAATTTTGAAGATTAGAGGTGAGTGCAGGATTCGAACTCAGACCCTTCCATTCGAGAGGCGTTCAGCCTGCTAGACAGTTATTGCACATACAAAACATAAATGTACCGTATGCAGCTTCGCGTAAATAAAATACATACTTGTTTGTTGTAGTTTTGTTTGTCATTTCTTCTCCTCAAAATAGCACCTATCCGTAACGGTGGCAGATTAAAAAAAATTTTGCCGTTCATAAATATTGTTTAAAAACTATATGAACTAATGAATTTTGACTTTTTCACTATAATGGTTTCCCCACTATGATATCATACAATAAGGTCTTTACCCTCATATCGGGAAATCTAAGAATATATTAAGAGCTCTACTCTTCTATAACTTTGACTCATACTTTGAAGTAAAAAAATAAAAGAAACCCGATTTTAAAGTGCTCAAAATTACAGTAGTATACGCAAGTGATTGTATCACAAATTAATGTCTATTAAGATCCGGTGCTTTACAAACTTCGTCGATCGATATATATCTTCAATTCTAAACTCCTGGGTCGTAAATGGACGTTTTCATGGTGAAAGTGTATTTATATGTTAGTGGAAACTAAAACGCGATTTCACTTTTTATAACAATATTTTACTGTGCCCTTTTTAGATCTGACAACTCAGTAAAACCGATTTTAAATTTTCAAAATATATATCGACAATTATTAAAATGATAACATGAACGTAGTAGAAGCCATTAAATACTTATTATTAGGAATAAATCAAAAGTGTATGTTAGATGTCGCTTTAAATGGGGCCACATGTTCAACATTAGCTTTCAGATAAAAAATAGAATTTTCAAAACCGATACACGTAGTTAAAAGTTAAGGAGTAACGAATATATAAAAATACAATCTAATGGATAACCACAATTTGAAGTCGATTAAAAATTAATTGAAATTTTAATATCTTTGTAAGGGTTCCTAGATTGGCTATATCTTGATGCAAGGCATAAAAGTAGGGGGGAAAAGTTGTACCTGCTTACAAAATAATTTGATTATAATAAATTAACATTCTATGTTAAGATTGTATTTTGTTAATGAGAAATTCCTGTCAATACACACGTTCTGTCATGATCTATACACATGTACAATAATATATATGTATAATAGTAATATACATATAATACTAGAAGAGATTTACTTTTTGCTCTGTACTCTTTGCTGTTCAATACGTCAGCCCCCTCCTATCTCCGTGACCAATTTGAATATCGCTGTTTATTCCACAACCACTCACTCCGCTCCTCCTATAACCTTACTTTACTGTCGTCTTCCCACTCCTCTTCCTTTTACCATAATTACATATTAAATAAATAAATAAATAATTTATTTCACAAGTATCAAAGACCCAGGGAAGATACAGTGGATAATAATTAATGTGATAGACGGTTTCAATGGAATTTTCATCATAATGTTAGTTCAATAAATACTTATGGAATTTAGAACGTGATGTTCTCGTAGGTATTATGCGCATACCAAAACGTACCAAAACAACATTTATTTATTGATATTTGTTTCTCAAACGAAAGGGCCTGTTCGAATCTTGGACGCATTTCTTATTGCTATTCACTTTTGCTGAAAAAAAAATTTCATGAAGTAACTTGACAAATTGGGAGTTTATCAAATAGTTCTAAATGTGTGAAGTCTGCCAATCTCTACTTTAGGAATATATTGGATACCTGTACCCGTCACATAGAGATAGAAAACCGAGCCCAGCAGTAGAAAAGTACTAATAAGAGTTTATATAAGTAAAACCGCAAACTCGAAGCTAAGAACCCATTCAATGGCGTAAAAGTTCAAGAAAGCTCAAATCTATTTGAAAAGTTTGCGAAGTTAAAAATCAATATTATGTCATTTATTTCATTAGTGACACCTACCTACATTTAACGTTTAGTTTTATATGAAATAACAGAAATATGCATAAACGGACATATGTACATGTGTATTTGACTGAAAGCGTCATGGTCGTATTGGTGGAGCTCATCAACATTTTTTACAAGAAATAAAGTACCTATTTAAAGATCTCAGAAGGAAAATAAACACTATTTAATAAAATAATAAATTAAGAGTTTTTTGTTATATTTATAAAGACACCCCATTATTTGCTTCTTGCGTAACTTATTAATTTACCATTACATCAACGCTACAATCAAAACGATAATTAAAATAAACTATGAGTACATTTAATATGGATTTTAACAAGCAATCATTAAAATTATGCTGAAAATACTATTTTGTATACTTTTTTGTTTAAAAGTAGAAAGTATAATTTAAATTAAACAAAAACTGTATAAAACAATATAGTTGGCAACCCCTTGTTGTGGTCAATACATATTAATCTTTGGCGTCGTGCATTACACTGTGAATTATTGTATGTTATCTGTATTTCTATTTTGGCGCGTACAAGTATCTTTAACAATCGACGAATCCAATAATTGTTTTATCTTAAAGTTAATCAAAATCGATTATTTCGTCTTAGGAACCAATAGCCCACTAAACGAAAGTAAAAAAATTACAATACCAAGGCCTACATCTATTACAAGTATAATTAAAGACAAAAAAACGACGATTCTTTGATTATGTATAATGTCTTGAACAAATTTATTAAATCGGTTGTAAAACTAATTGAGGTATCAATAAATATTATTGTTTTACGGTAGTTTTACGTTATATGATCTAATATAATCTGCAAATAAAATACCTGTATAAATTTATAATATATTCAATAAACAACTTTCCACTGACCTGATCATTCATAGCGTACACACTTCCCTTCGTGTCGCGAGCCGTAGACAGAGGGGCTTCAAGGCTTTCTGGTCGCTGAAACAACAAATAAAATGTTAACGTTCACTTTGGTTTATTAACGAGTTAAAACGAACACTAAGTAAAACTTTATGAAGTTGGAACATGTGGTATGTTTCGATTGGAGAGAAATCCACCTCACCTATAGGTATACATATGTATATAGTAGCTATTTGAAGGTATAAAATAGTTTAAATAATTTTTGATATGTAGAATTAATCGTAATGTCATTATCACTGGATTGAACATGTGAAGAACTACTAAAGAAAATCTTAAATTCGTAAGTTTAATATTATTTAATAGCGTTAATATTCAGAGCTGGATTAGCCGCATTCTCCGAAGAGATCCAAACCACAATCCAAGCCCCTGGAATCCCCAAGGAAAGCGCAAACTTGGTCCTTCAAAACAAAACTGTTGAAGACTGTCATTGATCAAGCGTGAAGCTCTGGAACGACCAGGACTGAGATGCTCTGTTGACGCCCTTGTCCCAAACGGGGTGACATATGTAGGAACATAAGTCGAGCGTTAATAGGAGTAGCGGGTTCAATGCGGGGCAGGCATTTAGGTGACAAATGAAGTTGACAGGCTAATTTGTCATTAGTGCCTGTCGAGTGTCAGGAGTAAAGAGTATCTACCCGCCACCGCAGTCCTGCCGAGACCACGACCCACGCAGCTGGGTCGAAACGTCGGTATAAATAATAATAATTATGTGTAATCCTTTAAGAGGTTGAAAAATGAATGTTTGTTATATGCTGTTAAGAAACTAAGGCTGTTAACTAATATAGAGACAACAAGATTGCTGTATTTTAATTATTTATATAGTGTAATGTCTTATGGTCTGTTGTAGTGAGGCTCAGCTGCAGATATTGAGTAATTTTTATATTACGGAAAAGAACATGTTCCATCTGTAACTTCAGGCCTAGGTACTCGGTAAAAATTAATATATTAACTGTAACATCACAATTTATATTAAATAATATTTTGTATTCTATATTGTAAATTTAAAGCTCATTTCAAAAGCATTTTTACGAGGAAAGGTTAATATAAAGGGGATGAATATTTTAATGAAAAAAATGCTTGGGCATGTGTTTAATATGTATAAAGCCGTAAGTAGTAGCAAGTGCTATCTGTAGCTGTGAGTAGGAAAAAAAGAACATTGAGGATTGCTTGCCGTTTCTTCTTCTAAGGCACATTTTTAGTTCACCCTGAGGATTTGTTGAAGTGATGGCATAGTTTGACTTTCGAAAAGTGTTTGTAAAAACCAACTTCGAGTAACTAAAATTTCATTTTATTTTGGTTATGGGTAATCATTGTAATGTGTATTCGTGTTGTACATGCTACCGGAAACCATTGAGATGCTGTGTAGTAACATACTAGAGATGACACCTCATGTAGCTGATATGTTCCGTTGTTTAGAAGTCAATTTCATGCACTGCATAGTCTCCAATGGAATAAGTTTTCATTGTTAATTAGCAAGATTTAATTACTTGAAAATAAATACGAACAAAATAATTGTCATCCGCCATCTTTAATTATACGATATCATTGCCTAGCAACTCTGCAATACTGTAGCGCTGCTGTTTTGTATCGTATGTTAAACGGCGTAATTATTGTTCGAACGCTGTAGAAACTATCGCTTAAAATTAGAGACATTTTGAGGAAATGGAACAAGGCGTTTGCTTTGCGATGTTTGCCTGGTACGTTAGTATATAGTATCTCAATGGCGGGAACATGGGATCTATGGACATGGGAACAAAACTTGGAATAGAACATGGGGGTTTGCCTTCAATTCATTAAAAGCCCATTACCAAGCGCAGGTCTCCTCCATACCACTCTGCTTCAATGTGGATTAGGAACGGCGGAGTTAGTGGCCAACAAGATTTTATGTCGTCTGAATGACGTGAGTATGTTGTTATAATCGTTTATTCAACTTACAGTGTATGTTTGCATATTAATATGTTAGTATATTTGACTTTTAAGTGTTCGGGTCAAATCTTGCAAGCATAATTAGGCCCACTTCTTTTTTTCACTGCGGGCCTGAAATTTGCATAAACTTTCCGGCCCGATGCGAACGCATTTTTATGATAAGGATGACATGACACTACGTTAGGATTGTCTCCAGACAAGGGAACTCTTCAACGGTTAACGATACTTTTTTTTTGTATGTTTCTTTACATTAGGGCTCTATGATTAAAGCTTGTGTTTTTAAATATTTTAATAACGTTGGTTTTTGTTAATATAGTTATAAAAATTATATGCCGAATCTTTAAACAAGTTTCGCATATTTTTTGTCTTTTAATAATTTACCACCAACACGTTTCCTTCCGTTCTATGAATCAAATATAAATTCTTTCTTTTTTATTTATTTTTTAATTATGTTAGGTGGTCAAGCAGGTTATGTAAGTAGTAGACAATTATCAAGTCAGCCTTATTCATAAAGGCCAATCGAAGTGTGTCCAACGCCTCGTCCGTAGGTGACATTTATTTAAAAAAAACATCGCACAAAATGTTGCCAACACAAATCCATTTTTCAATGAGACATGATATTTCAATTTTGCTCATAAAAACTGTGCGTGTTAAAATTGATATCGTATTTTTACTTTCAATTGTAAACAAAACTGGCCAGTGGCTATCAATATAATATTATAAATGCGAAAGTAACTCTGTTAGTCTGTCTGTTACGCTTTCACGCCTGAGTTTCAGTACTGATTTGGTCAAATAAGTACACAGATAGACTAGAACTTAAGAAAGAATATACATTACTTTTTATCTCGAAAAAAAGCCTGAGGGATTTAGTTAAGACATGAAAGTTGGTATGGAAGTCCGACCTCGTTGAATATAAAACTTTGACTTAGGCACTTCATAATAAATATAAATTCTAGATTAAAAACTATTCCATCTCGCGGAAAAAAGTGAATCAAAGATATATTTAAAACAATAAAATGAGTAAACATCACTTAGTAAATACCTAAACAAATTTTTTTACAAAATAATAGCGCACTGCGTTCCATAATAAAATCATGCATAATAATACGATAGCTAACAGCCTCTTGGCAAATACCCTACTTGTTATTGTGCCAAGTAAAAGATTTTATTATACGATGCAATTAAAATGTAAACTCATTATTTAAGTACCTGTTAGACCGATTTTGGTCGGTATCGCTAATAAAAATGATCACTGGTTTTTGCCGTTTGACAGATGCATTGATAAAAAGTAGTCTATGTGTTATTCCAGGGTATAATCTATGTACATATAATGTTCTGTGCCAAACTTCATTGTGATCCGTTCGGTAGTTTTTGCATGAAAGAGAAATAAATGTTATCACAAAATATTGCATTTATAATATTAGGTGTAGTCAATAACCAATTACACAAAAAATGACACTAACAAAAGATCTCTTTATCTTTACCATCTGGTCAGTATATTTTCCAAAGTAATACAAAATCGAATCTATCGGAATCGAAATTCCATAATCTTGGTTTATAATTTAAAATATATAGTTTTCTAGAACCCGATTATATACGCAATATAATTATGTATACATGATTTTAATATTTTATATAGAAAAAAGTATTTAAGCAATATTAAATTATTATCTATGTATTTTATAAGTAGTTGACTCTTGAAAAATTTTAAAATCTCTTTAACATCTATGAAGCCGGTTTGGATCGTCATGATCGGTATTGAATGCTTATATAATTAAGTAGTAATTAAGGGGTAGGTATAATCAGGTATTAATTAACGTAGTTGGTATAATTAGGTAATAATTTTTCCCAGCCGTATGTTTATAAATTTACGAAAAAAATTGTTTTCTTAACCTAGCCTATTCAAACGTGGTTAATTTTTCATTATCAAGTTGTTTCGAGAGGTTTTTTTGTAGGTCGTAATTTCCTGAAAGTGTTGGAATCTAAAAAGAACTATCTTTCTTTTACAGTAGGTTTCTTATAAACATAATAGGCTCCTCAAGCCGTCTCTACGGCGCTAGTACAAAAAAAGAATCAACAATATTGGTACAGCCAGTAAAAAGTTTTGAGGTAACGAACGTAAAAGAATATAACAAAAACACGAATAACTCAAAAACAAGTCGTCAGATTAAACGGGAACACATGACAGCTACCAGCTTTGAAATACAAAGAGATATAACAAAATCTATAAACCCACTAAGAATTTATGAAGTAAAAAATATATCCATAAAAAAAACTGAGAAACCACCCTTTTTTAAGACGATTTCTGACGAACAAATAATAACAACAAATGAATTGCCAAATTAAAAACAAAACGAGTCCTAATTTCTCATACATTTAAATTAGGAATTCCGAAAACCGTATATTTGAAATTGAGGTGGACAGTTCATCAAAACGCTAATTTAATATAAAAGGATTTAATAGTGTAAGATACTTCACACGTGTCGACATTAAAACACTTAAAAATTGATCTTATAATATGATTCCAACAGACTGAGTTAAGTGTGACCCTTGGGTTTTAGAGAATAGGCATTTTGATAAAATTGAGAAAAAAGCCATAAGAAAAGGTAGATGCGATTGTATTGTCTTATGCGTACACAAAGAATAAAAATACGTACAAAATAAGAGAAGAAAAGAAGGCCAAAACGAATGCTGTATAATATCACGATAAATTCCATTTGCGAGATCGTCGTAAAAACTTCATATAAAACGGGTTTTATTTAGTTTGTACATACTTTTGAAAATATCATTCATTGGGAATTCATCAAATACGTTGACATTTATATGCCTAGTACTATTAAGAAACTGGCTGCAACATATTATGGAATGTAATTGCGTAATTAAGATTTGCTAATTCTTCTTTTTTGTACATATAACATTACATTTAGGTAGTTAAGAATTTTTGAAGTGAAACTTCTTTAGGCGCATGAGGGTAAAATTTTTACAGATGAAACGTCACGCCGGTATGCAACGG
>DWJZ01004093.1:0-15879 GCA_018249125.1 Asbolis capucinus | reverse complement strand
ATATGTATGTTTATCAGTTATCTGATCACCATAGCACAAGCTAACGCTTAGTTTGGGGTCAGATGGCCGTGTGTGAGCTGTCCAAAGATATTTATATTTATTTATTATTATTCCTGGTTATCCATTCATATCCTGTGTGACGCTAGGGTATCCAGTCAATGTTTGTATGTTGTAGGTTCCCGGGCTCCGCTAGCAACATCCCTCACGCCACCATAGCCAATCCTGAAGCTGATCCTGATGAGGAAGCACAGGTGCAGAAGGTAAATATCATGGATTAGTTAACATATATAGTGAATCTGTAACAGATTGCAGTCTATACATGGAGGATTAGCGACAAACTGTTGCTGTGGATTTTTTCTTAGGAACATGATTTTTAGGATGTTTGTTTATTTGTTTGCCTTTTTCTACTCTTGTCTTAAAAGTGAATGATTTTGAAGTTTAGGGCTTTTTTTGTTTAATACCTTTAAATCATACTAGTCTAGTCGGAAACTGCCCTCACTTTGCTTCGGATGAATTAGGTACCAGATGTTTTCTGTTAGTAAAGTTATTGTGACTTAAATGTAACAAGCAGACATATGGTGTCACAGACAATTTTGTAGATCAGGGGTAGGAATCTTTTGAATTAAAGGGGCAATTTTAAATTAGATTTTTGCCAGAGGGCCGCACAAAGATTAGCGTTTTTATACTTCATCAAATCTACTTAATGCTTAGAGTTTCTAACTAAAGTTTTTATATATTTGCAAAATTTTTGCTTTTTTATGTTGTATTATTTTATGTTTTGACAAAATGTTTGACCTTCTTAGCGTAAAAAATCGAATTTAAAAATGCTCAAGGGGCCGCGGGTTGCTTACTCCTGTTGTAGATAATGATATCTTCTATAAAACTTATCTTCGATTATTCTCTATAGTTTCCACAGCGCACGCTATTTAAGGATGTAACACTTTGTTTTACACTATCAAAGTTTTCATACGGATCCCTATCGTTTTTTAAATATACTATATGTTCATTAGGAAGAATATATGAATAGAAAGAAAAATATTTTTTCAGATTGGCTCAGTGCTTTCGGAACCTATTTTTCTTAAACAAACAATAAAATCTTTCCTACTCATAATATTAGTATAGATAAATATGTCAATGTAAAAAAACTCCTCTACGGACCTTAAATATACGATAGTGAAACCCGGGCAGGTTTATGTTTCAGTTTTGATAATAAATAAAATAAATATATACTTTATTCTACTATAAAATATTTAAGTTTTGAATTAAATTCTGCTAGGTGTTGGTATTACTACATTTGTACACAGCAAATCTAGGTATATCAGGATAGTAGTAAAGTACTTTATTCAATGACCAGTTAAATTGTAATTTTATGTGTGGCGCACTCAAGAAAATACACACACACACAAACAAGATAATGAGGCAATAATCCAAGTAGGTTACAATGTTCTTTTGTGTGTCAGGAACGACTGTTGGAGGAGGAGGACCCCGAGGAGCTGGCGCGGCTGCGGGCCATGGACGAGTACAAGGACGAGCACCGCCGCGGCGAGGGCAACCGACACAACAGGAGCTAGCCCCTCAGCCCCGGTCAATGACGTCATCGAGTAGGCATCCCCACAATGGGTGGCGTCACGAAGGAATAGTCGGTGCAACAGACAAGAAGCATAAAGAGATGACGTCATGGCATAACTTTAGTATGACTGATCACGTGACTCGGTACTTATGTTGTGTTAATTACGACGTATTATTTATTTGTATCACCAGCGGGCGCAAACGTGTAAAAACTGATAGTTTTACAACTTTTCGGTCTTTCATGGTGCAGCCTTTTGGGGACTGTGTTCATAGTAAAGTTATAGTCCGTGTTGAAGGTAGTACAAAACATAGATTAACAGCGCCATCTAGGTGATATTACGGAAACTAATTATTGCAGAGGACGACAGCGTGCTGTTGGGATTTATAAAATAGATGGCGTTGATGGTCTATAGATCAAAGTCTTGTTAAAAGTCGTTTGATATTAACATTTCTTTAGAAGTGGATTGATGTTAACAATAAATCTCTTACTATAATGGTGTAATTTAATTTAAAACAAACGTTAAGTTGTAACTGTAATAATAACACACTAGCGTTGCCTAGCTTGAACGGTATTTTTGACATCCCGGCAACGAACGCTGCGAATCCATGCCCAGTCGGCAAAGGCCGGAAATCCGGAAAATGTATTGTTCTCGGACCGTCGGTGCTGTGATGTTCCCATTTATATTTCTGTACATTATATTTCATTTACTTTGTTGTTAGACAATAAGCCTGGTTCTAAAGTTACCACTTTACAAAGTCCGTTTTTCTCATCTATACAAGACTTTTAAACAATTGTCAGAATCTCAGATTAACACTTTAAAAAAATATTTTTACATTATTTTTGGTATTTTTTACAAAACTTGCTCGAAATGTTATTTCGGCCCAACATATTAGTGCGATAAACATGTATTGAGAGGTTTTATAATAAAACTGACATTGTCGTCCATTGGTTTGTTTGTAAGTTTTGTATGTATTAGAAAAAACGACCAATGAAGATGTATTCGAAAGATTGTCATTTCCGTTAGGTCACATACAACCAGTCTACACAATTTTACTCATACTTAAAATAGGTGCATTTATATATCTATATTATATATCTACCGATGTACTGACAGGTAATTAATTTCTAAGCGCACCTATTCTTGAATACAGACGGAACAAATTTATATTTATTATTACATATTATATGTATCATCACATTATGTATGTTTGTTAATAATAAACTGATAATACATTTTGCTGCAGTGGTCCTTTATTTTAACATGTTTTAACAATTTTCTCATCGGCGTGTGTTGTGACTTACGGCTCCTGTTCATTGCTACATCAATAACAATATTAATACCAACTAAACATGTCACAATAGAGGCGTCATGGATCATATTATACTACCGACCGTTCATAGCCCGGCTTGCGTCGATGTTACGTGACCTGCCAGGTGAAATAGCTGGCGGTTGAGCGGGTGGAGGCCAGTGCAGACGGACAACAGTAACGGTGTAACACTAATTGGTTGGTTCAAAACTGCGACGTATAAATCACAAAACTTGGTGCCAACATCACGCGCGGTGTCTAATTAGTTATGGTCGATGGGTTTATTATCTTGTCAGAAAGTGTTCTCCGTAGAGCATCCCTCTATGTTCGATACTTAGGTACTTCGCTGTTGAATAGAATCATCAATGAATGGGATCACTGTCGTTCCGCTAGTTGATAATGCGAGTGTAAAGCCGCTGGCCGCCTACTATACGTGGACTACAAGTCTCATTGTACGTCTGTTGTAATAATGGCCCCAATTGTGTGTTGTACTTGCGACATTGCGACATTTATTGCTTTCTCTATTATGTCAATCTCTTCTCTTTATTCTCATTTATATATTATACTAGAAAATGCCGTCGCTTCAGAAGAACCAGGTACCAGACAAGAGTAGTTATTGTGACTTAACTGTGCCAGAGATACAGTGTCGGGGACTTATTCTGAAGAATGTTGCTGAAGACATCAGTGCTCTATGTCCTACCATTTCCGAGTCTATAAAGGACAAAGCTCGTCTCTCGTTTCACCCACACAGATTTACCAAATATTCGTTAGAACCCGAATTTTCGTCATTTTAATAACAGCAGAAGGATTGTCAGTACATGATCCTCGTAGTCGAGTGCCTCGTAGCTTTGATGTAGACAAATATTTTGATTTTTTTAAACCTAGCAGACAAACGAGTAGACGGGTCACCTGATGGTAAGTGATCACCGCCGGCCATGGGCATTAGTAACATTAGATTTTTTAATTATGAAACAAGACCAACTACCCCCGACATGCGTAATACTTTGCGAAAACAAATAACGTTTCTTGATAGTACAGTCGCTAGAATATGGTCCTCTACCGATATAGCAGTCTGCGTGCTCCTGCCGCATGCCGCGGGAGCTGGCTGCTGGGCGGATGGCCTCAAAGGTCAATAGTCTCAAGGTTTGATAACTACGCTTTCACTCCCCGCGGCGGATGAAAACGAAAGTAAACGCTATGTGTCACTTGCGTACTATTCTGCACCCAGCCGCTGAGACACTCACGCCCACGCGTGGACTGCTGGAATGCTAATGGATTTATGCAATACTTACCTGTACAATTTTAATTAGCTTAGTATCTTAGTTTATCGTAACGTACTTTATTGACCTACCAAAAATACCGGGACTCTCGTTTCAAACTTCGAAATTGAAACTTTATTTTATATTCAAATTCTTTATCTTAGGAACTCTTTCGCTTATAAATCTTATAATAATGACGTTCCAATGATAAACTTTTGATCATAATGCAAACAATATCCCGCTTTGTCAAAGAACATTTGTGCCAAAGTGTGCATAAAAAATTAAAAACTGGTTTGATGTGATCTAAAAGCCTTCGGCTGTGATTGAAATCGAGTCAATGGTTGTGTTCCTACTCTCGATATGGTTATGGGCACTATGGGAAGTGGCGACAGACGCGCGGGAGGGAGGGGCTCGGGGCGCGTGCTCATGCGGAAGCAAGGAATGAATAACTTTTCCGCTATGTCTGAGGACAATTGTCTTACGATATTATGCTACGTTATGAGCACTCACGATAAGTACATGCTTTTCGCGCTGATAATGAGACTTCGTCGCGTGGGTAATGGTCGCAGGGTGGTCCGGCCTGCTGTGGGGATGAAAATTTTAGACAGGTGCCACACGTGATACGTGTCTTTTTATGTTCAAGTAAGTGTTCACATGTGTGACATGGGCATTTGATACTATTGTCAGATGTTTGAATAAACAAGTGCGGTTTGAAGTTCCGTTTCCGTATTTAAGCGTACATCAGGGGATCAAAGTTCAAATGTTTCTGTGCCAGACACACTTTTGTAAAGTTTATTTGTAAAGTTCAAAGGAGTGATCAAATCTTTGTACACATATATGGCGGGTATAACAATATGTGATCAAATGCTTAACCAAAGTTTTCAAAGAAGTGTTCACTGGTGTGAGCACATGTCTGGCGCCGGCATTAAAGTTTGTTATGGTTTAAAGCGGGGTTGAAAAGGAACTTCTAGACTAATTAGGCACCAGGTGCTGTACTCTGGGAAGTAATGAATTAACTCTTATGACTTAGCCTGTAATTTATTCTGTAATCGGTCTAGTGAACGAAATATATTAACATATATATTATGTTGAAAAAATTACCACTGCATTCCTTAACAACAAATCTCATATCATAATTTAAGGAAAATTTGTAGGAACACAAAGATTTTGATGTACCGCGTGTGTAGTAAGTTATAAATAGGACACAAGAAAACAACTGTCGAGGATATAACCAGTTAATCTGATATTCTTGTTTTACCAAGGACACTTATCTATAACATAACATTCTCCTAAAATATCAAGATCTCTTCAATGCATGGGATAGACACGGGATGGCTCCACATATTAGATTATTAATACGGGAGGATAAAACTCTTTGTGCTCTGTATCTCATTCCATGACACGCTATTTTCCTCATTCCAAGTCATAGAGCAAAGGCATAGTCTACAATGACAGTTAGCATTCTATCGATAAACACTGATATAACCATTTATGGTGTATTTTATAATTATTGGCGAGGCGTCTGTCCTGTGTTCCGATAGTTCGTGGAACAAGGAAGTACCAGGTTTATGTTTAGGTATCTGATTAGACGGTATGTAAGTGTAGCAAGGTGGAGCTGTAGCGGAAGTTCCAGAAGGACTTGGTTGGTCAGAAGCAAGGTTAAGGGACGATATTGTTAACTATGCACATGACACTGAAATTGTCTGTCCTAATCAAAAGATGTTCCTGGTATTCGGCTTGCCCTTCCTCTGGCAAATATTTCAATCAATACTAAATAATAATAAAAGAATGCTTACTCATTTATTCCGTGCATTTATGCATGGTAATATTTACCTTTGTTAAAAACAGTTATAAATCCGTCACATAATGCCTCCCTCGCTCGGGAATTGAACTCAACACCCCTTGCTTTCAGAATCACTATCAATTACGCATCTGGGCCATTTATTAAACAATCATGAATACATTCTAAGCAGAAAGTAATACAGTTATCTGGAGCCCACATGAAGTTAAGTACAAGCTCATGATGGAAAAGCTCCAAAAGAAATTTTACGATACTTGTATATCCGTAGGTATGGATATTGCGTTAGTTACCCTAATGTATACCCTAGTTTATTCATATTGGGATTGTTAGGATACAATACATTAGAGTATCGGCGTAATATGTACCTTATTGAGTACTTCGTGTTACTGATCAGGGGAAATATCTGCAACCCGTCAGTGCTGGAGCACATCTCATTGAATGTTCCAGACAACAACAGATTTACAGGCTCGTCGTCGCCGGCTTGTCTGTCTGCCAAGGTGCAGATTAGTCCTTGTAAAGGAGTCACCCTTAATGCTGGCGCTAACCTTGCTCAATAGCTTAGTAGCATGGAACCAGTCCATCGACATGTTTAGCACACCCATTACCGATTTTCTCAGCACGACAGGAGATTATATTGCGAAGCTATAAAACGAATTAGGTGTAATTTTCTGTAATGTTTTATAAGCTTTTTTGTAATTATAAATAAATAAATAAATAATCATGATTAATATTTTAGCTAATTGACTTCATCCTTCATGCTTATTATATTTTTATTAATTAAAAATGACTTGTAACAGTGTAACAATTAATATGTTATTTATAATGGCAGTAACTTTGAAAAAATCTCTTTTACTGTAAATCTTTTTACTATATGTGCATGTGAAATCCTGTGCTCACTTTGTTAATGCAACAAATAAATAAATTCACGATTTAACTAATATAATGATATGATAATATCTGGATAAGAAGGTTATTTAAATCTAAATATGTTTTTAGTCATTTCAAGTTATCTGCAAGATCAAAAATATGAAGATTGCCATAGTTGAACCCTAGCCGAACATGGAGAGTAGCAACTAAAGTAGTTATATCCGCAGTAGCTGTGACAACTTGTGTGGGCGTGTCGCATGCCCGCATATTGTGTCGTTTATGTTCGATAGAGAGCATGGCCGCGACGTGAGGCCAGCCCCGGGCACGCTGCAGCCCGTTATGATACTACCACTGCCAAATTAGAACATAAGCAAATTAAGCAATTGTTAACATCCTGGGGGGTATCAAAAAAAATGTTAGCACATGGAAGGTGTTTGTTTTATGTTTACTGTATGAAAATGCGCGCATTTTAAATTGAATAGGTAGAGCTCGACGTTCGGCGCGACAACCCCTGCTCCTGCTTGCTGGACATCATCCTTTGGTCATTGCTCGACATAGATATCGTCGGCAGCGTTCGGAATTTGTGTAGGAAAGGTTCGATGGCTTATCAATGTCATGTGCGGACTTAAAAACTATTCATAATTTATTGAAATGAAATCCCATATAAATAAGTAATGTTTTGGCTTCAATTTATATAAATATTACTTCACGTATCTCTCGTCCTTCATATTCCCACGTGCACGATGATCCGTCTCGTAGTTTTAATATAATAGGTTTTTAGAGGCCATTTTAATTTAGTTAGGAATATAGGGGCCCACAGGCATAGATTGTTCAGTGCAACGAGTAGTTTAATCCGGCACTGGTTAGTGCCAGTGGCAGGTGGCGGCAGTGTCGCAGTAGCACGGCGCGAGCCTCAATTTGCATTCTGGTAGCGGTGTTCCAGTATGTGGGTCACGTGGGCGAGTCCATTATAATGACCGGGGACAAGTGTGAGCGAGCTCCCTCGTGGAGAGCGAATCGCATCCTGTTTTCTCGTTCATTAATTGCTATGCATCCTAGATGATCAACAGGAAACCAATATTCAAGACGCGGGTATTTAGTTGATGAAGCTGGTTTGAATGTTTAATCGATTTGTTCACAGACAGTGGAGTTAAAGGTTCTTCCATTTTGAGTCTAGCTATCGACTACAGTATATAACTTTACCTACAAATCTGTATTATACATATTTTGCATAAAAATAACGTAAAAAAATTTGGTTACCAATGAAACTTTGGCGTCAACTCCCTTCCCAAGTATTATTATACTAGCATGCATCATTGTATGAAAGAAGTAGAAAAATATCTTGATCGATTAAAATGAGTGGATAGGTCTTTTAAACTCCATAATGAACGAAAATTCATTGTGATTTGGAGATCCATTTTCGATATAATTATTTACCTATTAAGCTTTAAAGCAATAATGTTAATAAGATTATATATTATGTATTTCCCCTCTTTGCAATCAACTGTTATGTTTAGAAAACTAAAAAATCTTAACCGTAATATGAATATGTAATTAAACTAAAAAGTTTTTTTTAACGAATTAATTAATTCAGATAATGTCACCTAAGGAACCCCACATTGGACGAGGCTTTACAAAGGCTGGCCGGTTCTATATCGTATGGATCTGTGGGTATAGATTATGCTGATATGAAACATGTTAATACGTGGGCGCAGCGAAAAGTCATACTGTCTAGGCTGGTAGGGACTGACTAATAGTCGTCAGCTGTTATTGAATTACATTAAGTGTTATTGAATTACATGTATTTAACATACAATGGGTATTTTACATATTTAGAGATCTAGCTCTAGTTATCTCATAACTAAATTCAGTCGTCTTCTGTGCTTCTGGCTTCAGCGGCAACTTTGGAGGTGGTATTCCATAGGAGGCCTACGCCCAACAGCGGCCGTGTAAAGGCTGATGGTTGGATAGATGAATAAGCATAGATTTTTCCTTATAACTGAGGCCTAGAGCTCCCATCGTACTGATCCAATGCGGATTCGTGTCCTAGTCGTCCAGTCATTGTCATTCAACATTGACAGTGAAATTATGTTATAAATCATGTGATAGTGACCCAAATATAGCAGCTACGTGCAGTTTTCCACACAGATATGAGAGTGGTAGCTTTCTATGAGGATGCGGGTATAATGGCTAATCACCACTCGACCAGCGCCATACACGGAAGCGACTCGGCAGCTATGCTCGTACGAGTACGTGCGGTGCAGTTTCACCGTGCTTACTCAGAGAACCTTATCTGATCTTGCTTTTAAAATAAACAGACTTCAAGTTCTATTTCTAGTACAATCTATTGTTGTGTAGTGCAGCATCTTATGGAAGTATTGCCGGGTTTAATCTAAGATCTAAGAATAGGCAATATTAGCTTTATAAATTGGGCTTGATTAATTTTTTTTGAATTTGATTTCATTTGGACGGATAACCACGGTTTTATCATCCGAATAGCTTTAATGAAATTAAGTTTCTGAGTATGTCTACCTTTAGAATATATGCCAATCCGCACTTGGCCAGCGTAGTGTACGATGGCCTTGTGAGAGGAGACCCAAGCCCAGTAGTCGAACAGTTTCTGGTCACAATGATGATAACGAGGTTATTCGGTAACGATGACAGATTTTTTTATTTTACACTTGGAAAGACGCCTCGAGACAAATGCCTTTTCTGTTAGTGTTCTGTTCGGTACAGAAATATGTGGCGTCGGTCGGTGCAACCAATATCATTCCCTTACATTTTTGAATTAGCGATTGGCGTAATCAATAACAGAAAAGTCTAGGGGGCATTCCTGTTGGTATTGTAACTGGGTGTAGATAATAAAACGTACTTAATATTGTATATATATATGTATCAGTTGTCTAATCACTATAGTACAAGCTAATGCTTTTGTTTGGGATCAGATGGCCGTGTGTGAAACCTCCTGAGATATTTATTCATACTATATACTAGGTATTACCTATTAATTACTCACGTTGACAATGTGATATATTTAGCTTATCTTTACAATTCGCACCCTACAATGCCCGAATCAGTCTCTTTTATAAATACAAATGAGGTGCTAAGTACTTGAGTGACGTTCCATTTGAAGACAATACATGAGATTCAAGATTGATGACTTTGCTCAACTGATATTTTTAACAGATAAATATCTGTGTTATCTCGATACGTGAGACGAGAGGCTGGATCATTCCGCTGCTGCCAGTCACCAGCCAGTGTTCCAATACCCAGGACAAGTGTGAAAGTTGATTGATGTTTATATAAAGAGTGATTATGTTACGATGTGACGAAGATTCGTTAAAGGTGAGATTTATTTATGATGATTTGTCTTTTGTTTGTTTCATATTTCGACATAAAATGTTGTTACGCAATTTTGACAGTTAACTCCGAAAACGGCGCGACGCTGTAATGTGAGAGTGGTATTGTTGAAATCAGCTAAAAACCTATGATCACGTACATCAACTTTCAGATGCGCCCTTTTGCTACCGGATTCTACAGAACAGCCCTTTTGGAAATTGCTGTAATGAATAACTTAAAACTAGTTAAAAATCCTATAAGAACCCATTTAAATATGAGACAGTACATTGAACTGCAAAGTATCCAAAAACCAACGAAAAACTGCGTCACAGTGTAAGTTGTCAAAACATTTTGATCTGTGTTTATTCCGAGTTGAAGCCTATTTAGAAAATTAGTGGTCAATTTAAATAGCGCACGGTTTCTCGGGTTCCCACCATACATGCTGCAATAAACGATATCACTTCGATAGCTTACTGGATAGCGATATTAAGTGTATTAGTTATAAAATATAAAATTAAGAAACGCTTTTAATTAAATGTTGCAATTTTAATTCTTGATTATGATTATGAAACCGCGAAAAAGTATGAATAAGGCCGAGTTTGCAAATCAACCGGCAATATTATAATCAAGTGCGTGGTATTAAATTTCTATTGTCATGCCCGCGGCCGCGTTGCCAAAGAATTCATTCCTTTTGTAGACGATGAACAATGGTTGCTTATCGCATCAGTGACCGAATTAGTTAATAAACAAACATGAGGGTATTACTCTATTTTGGACTCTATCTGGCAACACATTTGTGTCAAATTGAAACGTCACTGCAGATGTCAGGTTAGCTTTATGACGATTTATGTTACGAGATAATTTCTCACACATTCAGAGCTAATTTACATTTAAGATTAGATAGCACTGTGCGTGCTGCTCTATCTCCATCTCCTCGCGTCAGTTTGACAGATGGTGACCAGATCCTGTTTTCTTATCTCTCGAGGCTTCAAGTTCCCAGCGCATCCATAATATGTGTCACAACCACATTCTCTGTTAGAACGAATTACCATTATGTTCATGATATTAGTTATTCCTGATAATAAATCTGACGTCTCTTAATCATTAATTCATTATCTGTAAAACCTTATTTCTTTACGATGTTATTGTGTAATTTCTAACGCAATTAGAATGTTTTAGAAAGTTAACTTGATGAATATTAGTATCTTTGTAATAGCAGAAATCGAAATTTGCGAAAGGTTATTCCGCTCCAGGTTAGGACGGCTCCGATCTGTTTGTTTCCTGGAGCGGACTACATCAGATATTAAAGTACGTAGATCGAATTTTTATGTAATTGGTTTTGATTTATATGTTACTGAATTTAAGATTGTATCTAGGCCACGATTCGAAAAAAATTTTTGTAATACAAACTTGTCAAGTTTGTATGGAAATTATTTTGTTCAAATGGTGGCCTAGATATATGTATGTAGGTAAGTAGTAATGATATCTGATGTGTCGTGCGCACTAATTTAGTAAATATCTATTAAGGTACTTATTTAATGAAGCGCAAAGATAGTACGTACCCATGTTTAGTAGTAGGTAGGTAAAGCCTGTGCTGAATTCATGCCTTGGTCAATGTAGAGACAGTTACCTTACACACACTACCGTACATACAATTACTATTCTTAGTCACGAGTTTTATATATGTGTAGCCGTTAGTAGTAGTAAGTGCTGTCTGTAACTATGAGTAGAAAAAATTAACTGCTTGAGAGTGCCTTGCCGGTTTTTCTTTAAAGATAATTCATCCTAGGGTATTCATAAAGCGATGGAGCAGTTTGATCTTCGAAAGATGTTGGGAAAACTAACTTGGAATAAAATTATATTCAATAACATTAATTATAAAGTTTTGTTTTTCCGTCTCTGAAGTCGATGATTTTCCAGATGTTATTTATACATTGACAAGTGCGTAGTAGATATACAAAATCCACTTGGAAGTGTTGAAGATAAGAAGATCACGGTCATGTGATTGCAGCACCTCGAGAAAAACAGCGTTGATCTGTGGTAACTTCCCAAGATTGCAGCGCTGATAAACATTGATAACATGACGAATCACATTTATCTATAGCCTGCCTTCTTCTTTCAATATCTGAATTATTTTGGTTTTTCTTATGCTAAAACTTTTCGAGTCATCGAGATAAAGACTCGGCATTTTTATCCCACAATCTAACGTATTAGATATATTGATACAATTTATTTTTTGTATGTTATTTCATTTTCGTATTTTAACACATTTATAGATCACTGTTGAGCACGGGTCTCTTCTCATAAATGAGGAGGCCTACAGCTTATTCTAACGATCATATGTTGGTTCAGTGTGGATTGTTGGAGGGGGTAATGGCCATTACCTCTTGCACCCGACATTGCTTAACTTGGCCGGTCATTTATAGTCTATTCCTTCTAGTGGTGACCAATCCCTTTTCCTCTGGTACCAGCCGGTCGGTCATTTACAAACTATTCCTACTAGTGGTGACCAATCCCTTTTCCTCTCGTACCAGCCGGCCGGTCATTTACAAACTATTCCTACTAGTGGTGACCAATCCCTTTTCCTCTCGTACCAAGCGGCCGGTCATTTACAAACTATTCCTACTAGTGGTTTTCTATCTGCCGTATAAATCTGCAGGCTCTACTGTAGGTATACCAGGCTTTCACATGTCAAACTGTGCTGTGGAGACGTGCGTAAATTTTTAATATTTCTCGATTAAGTTAAATAACAAAACAGAAAATATTCTAATGAGATAATACAAATGTTGTCAAGGTCTAAAAATTACATCAGTAGCGTAGAAAGTCGATCGCGTTACGGTGCGGGCGTGACGAGCAGACGAGGAAACGTAATACGAACGGAGAATATCTAACTTGTATGTAACTCCATAGCATGTAATTTCTTTGTAACACTTGTAACAGAGGGGCTCTTCCTGAACAGCGTGTTAGACTGGCCGTAGAGCAATAGGGTCGCTACCAACAGTTGAACAGTTACAGAATACAGCTGACCCGAGTTAGAGCTTGAAAACGTGACATAGGGTGGAGCTACTGGCGATGACTTCAGTCTGTTAATGGCCCGCTATTGAGCACGAGCGTCCTCCTCCCACCCAAGTGGACTGGCGACTTGAAGAAAACAGTGGGTATCCGCTGGATTTAAAAGGCTCAGGACAAAGGAGTAGCGCAAATTAGGAGAGGCCTGATAGGTGGCTTGAGCACGATTCTCCTTGTGACTTAGGCCGTCAGCAAACTCCACCACGTTGTGCGGATTGGTGGAGGGGCTAATGGCAAACCCAATGGTCGATTGTTTTACACCCTATACGGTTTGACAACTGCTATGTAAGGGTAAATGTCGGCACCGACGGCTTTTCGTGACGGTCTTCGATCCACGGAAGCGCTCAAGAAATTTTTGAACGAAAATAAAAGAAAAGAAAATTTAATCGAGACAAAGCCCGCAAAGGACATAATGGTTTACAGAAAAGGAAAATAAATAAATACAATTTAACTATTAATAACTTACACATAACTTTTGAAATTAGAGACCCGGCGCTTGATTTGAACCTAAGACCTTCTATTCAAGAGATTAATGTACAAACTACTAGGCTATTACTGCACATTACATACATACCTAGGACTAAATTTAATTTTACGATATGTTCGTAATTCTGTCTGGAGCTCTCCGTACTACATTCATTCTATCAATAACACCGTGGTACCATGTACTATGGACAATTAATTGTAATGAATTGATGAACTCCGCTCGTTTATCACATGCATAATTGAACTGGCGTAGCTTACAATCTAGAAGCCATCGTGTTATGGTTGTGATTTACATACAGTCGAGTTGACGCCTGTCAGTATCTTAGATCTCTTCCAGGCACCATGAGATGCCGGCAAGGCGGCCAAGGCTGCTGATGTTTGCAAACAATTTTATTATTAATTTTAACTAGGCTATTAAAAGTAAAAATATTTTATTTCATCATAGGAACATCGTGTTCACTTAACGAAAGTCAAAAGATTACATACATTCATACATTCGTATTAAGATACGTTAAAATTTGTTATGGATTTTAAATCCGTGGGCGCCGCACACCTGTAGATGGCGCTAGTAGGCAGTGTGTTATTTAGCCGGGGAAACGCCACACATGTCTGTTGGTGATAAAACTTGCTTTTAATTTAATACAACCCCAAACTGTTCACCCCTATTGTGACAGTACTTACACAGCACAAGCTGCCAGAAAGGAACGGTATTTAGTCGCTTTATTATATAATTTAATTAATTATTCCGTTTTTTTCATAATAATATTTTTTATTGATTTCTAAATTGACATTTCTACTTATTTTTGTTTTAATTTAATTTTCGTAACTAAAATGTATGTCTGTTACGGCAGGAATACGGTTCCATAATATTATGTATCTCTATGTGTTCCACAATAAAATAACTTAATTAGAAGCGAGTGGTTTCTGGCATCACAATAGATCAAACGAGCTTACATTCCAAGCCACGTGTGATGTAGCGAACGATGGTTATGGTTTATGATTTCTCTCATTTATCTTGCTTTTGTTGTATTTTCTGGTAGTATATAACAATATTAAACAATGCATCTTGTGTTTTATATTAAATAATGTATCTTGTGGGCTCGTGGTCCTAGAGAGGAGTTATTTACCTTTTCCAGGCATCGCCGCGTCGTTAGAATGTCTTGTCCGCACAGTTCACTGTTCTATAGCCAGCCCTAGTGCAGATCGTCCTTGCACCCAGTGATTGAGCATTCGACGAGCATATTCTTCACATTATCATACTGCGCCACTGGTGGTGTCACCAGGAGACCATAACTATTGCTCCTCGACGTGAGGTTATTCTATTGATGTCTTGTCTATGTGACAAGGACAGATATCTATTTTGAAATTAATTCTTTAATGTCTTCTATAATATAAATAAATAGCTAAAAAATACTGTATCATAAGTTATAAGCAATCCAGTCCAGTCCAATCCAGATGAAAATGTCTCAGTTTAGTTATAAAATCGTCACTTTACATGTTGAACACACTAATCTCTGGGGCCGTAATAAATTTTCAATGTCACAATACTCGAAATTACTAATTGTAGAAATAACAAAAACAAACGTAGAAATCAATTTTTTAAGAATTATTTTGACACAAAAATGGTTTATAAGATTTGTAGCGATGATAAAAACAGACTACAGTTTTTAATCAGTTTTACGGTTAATTCTATCTTTGTCAGGGACAAATTTTAAATGTTTTTGTCAATTGACGAAAATTCACCAGCACTCACTTTCATCATGGAATAACTAGAATGCTACTAGTCATTAAATTTACGTTGAAAAAAAAACCTGTTAAGGTTCTCACAAAAAGTATGTTATTCCTCTAATGTATAGCAAGAGATCATGTTAACAAAGTGATATAAAACTACAATTTATCATTTAATTTGTTACGTCACATTGCTGCTTCATGCTCTGAGTAACCCGTCAGTTCCTCTAGAAGCAACTCCTAGTAGTAAACTAGCATCGGTCTATAAAAAGAAAAGCGGGTTATCACTCCGAACGTCCACGCTCTAGTCAGTATCATATAACAATCTAAATATACATAAAACTCAAAGGTGACTGACTGACATAGTGATATATCAACGCACAACTGAACCACTGGAGGGATCGGGCTGAAATTTGGCATGCAGCTAGATGTTATGACGTAGGCATCCGCTAA
>DWJZ01004092.1:0-15880 GCA_018249125.1 Asbolis capucinus | reverse complement strand
TACTTTTAAATACATACTTAAATAGATATTTCTATTACACACCCAGACAGAACAAACATTCCTGCTCATCACAGAAATGTTTGATCTGGGTGGGAATCGAACCGACGTCCTCCGGTGTAGTAGTCAGGTTCACTAACCACTAGACCAACCGGCCGGTTATTATAATTTGAGAGAATTTATGGACTAATTAGAATGAATAACATAAATAATTATTATACTGGCTGATCGTAGGCAAACTGTAGCTTCATTTATTAAAGGCCTAATCACACAGGCACATCACACAGTCCGCAATGTGTGAGACAGAAACTGTCCAAACAACTTGAATAGAGGTTCGTATGATGTAGTAGCTTTTTTACGAATACGCGTGGTACACAACCCGTACCGCGAAGGACTGAAATAAGTTGCCTTCGTTGTATTTGTTCTGTGTTAAAAAAATCTATATAAATATGAATTTAAAAATATACATGTGTATCAGTTGTCTGATCACCATAGTGCAAGTTAATGCTTAGTTAGGGGTCAGATGACTGTGTGTGAGTTGTCCTGAGATATATATACATTTTTATAAATTTTACAAGTTAATATATAAAATATGAATGCAACCTGGTATACCACAACACGAGCACGTATTAATTATTATATTGTATTCAGTAATACATTAATAATGTACGGCAAAGTCTCCACACATAGTTTCTACATCAATAAGTAATTAGCGCTGTTCAATTGGTAAAATACGAGATTAATTGAGCAATTCCCTTTAGAATTACACCGTCCCTTTTCTACGTACTAAGTTAAAAAGGGACGAATGTATAACTGATGGCCGAATACCGCCTACATCGTATAGTCATGTATAATTGATGTACATAATAAAGTAACTAGAAGATAAATGTGTGGTACGTAACGATTCAGACCTATTGAAAGTCGACCCAATAAATTGATATAAATCTTCAATATCCATCTAATATAATAAGTGCGAATGTTTGTGAGGATGGATGGATGGTTACTCCTTCACGTAAAAAGTAATGAACCGATCTGCACGAAATTTGGTAGAGATATGTAGTATGGAATCACACATTGGGTGCTTTTTATAGACGTATTTAACGGAGGCGGAAACTTGTTACACGTAAGTACGGACTTTGTATTTGACTTTTGTTAAGTGAGCGTTTGGTTCCTAAAACAAACAGTTTTCATTTATTTTATGTAAAAGTATCTTTTGTGGGCATTTGGTGCCCATAAATGATTATTACAAATATCACCAAGTCAGCTAGTCTTGATAAATAAAAGTCGAATGATTGTGAGTTCGCACGTGAAAAGATTCGTGCTACCGTACAATATCTCTGTTGAAAAATTACGGTAATAGTATAGTAAGTTAAAAATTTTAAATTATTTTAATAACTTAGTTTTTCTACTGAAAACGCACATAAACAAACATGTGCACAAACATACAAATATACACGTTGTGGTTGTGCAAATGTCCAAATAATTTCAAATTTAATCCAGGAAAATAAAACGTCTACACAATTTCTCGTAGTTATTTGTAGAACTAACATACATACAGTACATGTAAAAATAAACATAAAAATATTGAGCGCCTGTGGAATTACTGCTATGGGTTAATGCTATTAGGCTCTGTCAGGCGCTTGTCGTATTCAATGACCATTATACAATAATTTGTCTTATAAGTCATTTACGATATTAAAATGTGATTATTTAAATAAAACTAAAAACATTGTTATTTGTCATTCTACTATTGATAGTGTAGCGTTCATAGCGTCTTTTTCCGGTTATAAACGATCGAAAAAGTTAATAGAAGGTCATCCTTCTAGCTGTCATCAGCTAATGCTAAAAATTTTGTGGTACCGGTTGTTATCGTTATATTTCAATCGTTAAGCAATGTGCCTTCCAACACTTGGGTTGGTAATGACCAAGAGGTTAATGAACTTCTCCAACAATCCGCTTTGGAGCAGCATGGTGGAGCATGCTCTAGATCCACATCTCCTTAGTGGGTTTAAACAACACAGTATTAGTAATAGTGCTTTGAGTATTATGCAAATATTACTGGAACTGCTGTAGTTATAAATAGTTGTAGAAAGTTCTAACTCTGTGATAAATTTCCGCAAAATTCTGGTTTCCCGAAAAATTGGGAACGCCTAAAATAAATTAACTATTTTTGTTTGAAAATATCGATAGTTCATAGCCTCCCGGAGTCTAGAGAATAGTCATGTAATAGCAGTGATTTGGTTTGAAAGTTAGTCTCTTGAACGGGAGGTCCTGGGTTCAAATCTTGCTTCGCGCACCTCTTACATTCAAAGTTGAGTATTACTTTCTTTAATTAGGGAAAATTGAGAGTGCCCTATAAAGTTCTCGAAGGTGTGTAAAGTCTAATAATCCACACTTGGCCAGCATGCTAAACTATGTCCTGTAAACCTCATATTTCGAGTGGTGACCAAAGCCCAATGCGGCAATTATTGTAAAGATGATGAATAAATTGCACCATTTACATCATGCTTTTGTTGTTACTGATGTTCATAGGCAACGAAGGTCCCTCACCATCATGTAGTTTATATGTTTGTTTGTCGGCCTTAGAAAGGCCGTGCCCTATTTTTTTCAGCGAAACACACACTTTTGCTTGAAGACTCATTACCAAGTTTTGGAGAAAAAAGTTGGTTTAGAAAATCCTGTTTATTCCTTCACTTATTAGGCAAATTCTGTTAAACGTTGAAATCTTCAAAACAGGTAAACAAACAACCTATGAAGTTATATGATATTTAAAATAAGTCCTTGTACCACAGTTGTTTACGAGTAAAAATAAACATGAAAATTATTTGCGCCTGTGGAATTTCTGCTAACGGTTAATGCTATTACGCTCCGTCAGGCGCTTGTCATATTAAATAACCGTTTTACTCAATTGACAGGCATTGTGCTCATCATAGTTTTGGTGTTACTGATGTTTATAGACAACGATGATCCCTTAACATCATGTAGCATATGCTTGTTTGACGGCCTTAGAAAGACATTTCCGTATTTTTTCCAGCTCCACATCATGATTCGTAATCAAGTTTTGGAGAAAAAAGTTGGTGTAAAAAATTCTGTTTATTCCTTGATATATTAGGCAAATTCTGTTAAACTTTGAAAACGACGACACGAAAACAGGTAAATAAACAACCTATACTGTTATATGACATTTAAAATAAATGCTTGGAGCCCGGCGGCTCGTGTTGGTCCTTGGGTCTCGCATGGACACTGCAGTGGCGATCAAACTGATACTAGGCCAAAAGAACTGGGTGGATTAAATATATAAAAACAAGCTTTATTAAAAATAGTTAAAAACACAAGCTTTAATTACAGAGCCGTAATACGGAGTAAAATGAAATTTCACAACAGTATTGTTAACCATTAAGGAGTTCCCTTGTCTGGAGCCAATCCTGAGCATAGTACCAGATCGTACTTATCATAAAAATGAATTGTCAACGGAACTGAAGCAGTACTGTTCCCGTTCCGTTACAATGTAAATCTCTTCAAGTTAAGAGTGTTTCGAAAAGAGTTAGGCTTCGATTAAGTTAGTGCGCTTTACCATCAAAGACTTCATCGCCACTTACCATCAGGCGAGATCGTACTCAAGCGCTAACTTATCTAAGGTAAAATGCAAAATTTCAGCTCCGTAGTGTAAGAAGACCTGGGTCTAAATAAGCTTGCAAGATTTAAGCTCTAACAAACAAATATACTCGTACTAACATACAAACATATACTTGAAAGTAAATAGGTAGTACTCAGCCAAGGGCACAACCTTATTAACTGCGCAAGCGGTGCGTGCACGGTCTGTAGGAAGATGAGTGCTAATAACAAAAACTTTTAAAGTGATTCCGTGGTTCAGAAAAAGCTGTTGGTCCTGACTGCTGTCAAACCAAAAAAACTCCTTTTTTATTCCCTTTCTTCAGTCTACCGCCTTCCCGTTCTTCTATCACTCGTCCTGAAGCGGTATGCTGTTGGTGTGTCTCCAGTCAGTTAGTATTGTTATTGATTCCATTTCCTTCAGCGACTACTTTCTTTTTCTTTTCTTTTCCAGGAATATGCGGGTCTTTTAATTTCTTCCTGGCCGACAACGCGGTAACACTCCAGTTCCTTACTTCCTGGGTGTTGTTAATGTTCATGGGCGGCGGGGATCATTAACATCAGGCGACCTATCTGCTTGTTTATCTGGTAACAGAAACAGACAGCCCGGTTTGTCTAGTAGTTAGTGAACTTGACTACTACACCGGAGGTCGTGGGTTCGATTTTTACCCAGGTCAGACTTTTCTGTGATGAGCAGGAATGTTTGTTCTGTGTGTCTGGGTGTATAAAAGAAATATCTATTTAAGTATGTATTTAAAAGTATATATGTATGTTTATCAGTTGTCTGTCTACCATAGTACAAGCTAACGCTGAGTTTGGGTTCGGATGGCCGTGTGTGAGTTGTCCAAAAATATTTATTTATAAAAAAAAAATTATATGTTAAATAGCTAAATGCCTTCAACCAGGAATCAATCAATCGAATCCAGGACCTTACAAATCCAAGTCAGATCTATCAACAGTCTTCAGATCTTAACTACGACACATGACCGTTCAACAAACGATAATTGTAATTCCATTACGTCCCGTTACGAACAATTAACTGCACTAAATAATTAAGCAGAACCTTCTGCGGTTTTAGAACATGGGTTAGTTAAACTTTTACTACAACTAACTAGTGTTTAATGCTCGAGTTCGAGTTGGACAGTTTGCTTCTGATCCAATTAAATCTTTCACTCGTCATTTGACGCCACATTTTCCAATACCAGAATATCTGAGTATTACTAGCAGTACCCGCAGCTTCGCCTGCCTACATAGATTGCTTTTATTAGCATTAAACCAAAAAACCCATACAAATTTTCATGCTGTAACCCAAGGGAACCCCGGTATCACTATACTATACTATAAAAGTATCCTAAGAGTAAAGTATTTTTTGAGATTCAAAGTCATTCCACAAGTAATAAATACAGAGGTATTTTGGTACAAATTTTCATCCTCATTTACTATGCCTTTGAGGATGAAATTAATGGAACACTGAATTTATATTAAAGGTACTGTATTAAGGATATGTAACTTTCAAATTCAAGGTAAACAAATACACGTACCACCCTGGAACTTGTATCGAAAATTTCAAAATATTTACATTATTTTGCCTCTTTTTTCTTTTCATTACAAAATATCAATAACCTGAAAAACACATATTTCATTAATATAAATAAGGAACGTTTGTTATCAAAGGAAACCCTAAAATTATTCTGGGTAAAAGTATTCAAAATTCTATAGAAATTATGGCGTAAATATCATTCCATTTTTGAACTAGCGTTTGCCGTGAACTATGACAGAAAAGACATTAGCCGATCTACATACGAATCACCAGGCTGCTGGCACGGGCTGCAGCAGCTCCATATAACTAAATTTAGACCAACAGTCACACCTCAAAGCGCAGGTAAAGCAATTTCAAGATTAACAAACTTAGTCTATCAGGAATCTTGAGCTTACTAGTTGTTTCCAACTGTTATAGCTACTACTAATAACTGTCACTATTCATTATTGTTAGCTTATATATATATAGCTACTACTATTATGTTACTACTGTATGTTATAGCTACTACTATATATCATCACGCTACGACTAATAGGAGCGGAGCATCAATGAAGAATGTTTCAAAATGGGGGACCTTTTTCGTATTTAGAGCGTCCGCTGCGTGCGTTGCGTTAACGGTTAAAGTTTTGAAAAATCTTGTATGATAGAAACGAAGTCGTGGGTTAAAATTTGCGTTAACCCAAAGTAACTATTGCACGCAGACGAATACGCGGGCGGAAGCTCGTTATCTATAATTGTAAGCTTGCGTTTTAAAATAACTGAATAAGCCTTGTTTACGTAAAACTTCATAATCTACCTTCTAACAATGAAATTGAGGTCCATACAGACTGAAGCTTTTGTAAGGACATGTGATTTCCATGCTAAGTTGAAACACGATCACAGGGAAATGAGTTCAGGCTCAAAAAAATTGTGTATGCAGTGCATATTTTCCTTCACACTTGCCGCTTTGAAATGCATACGACATGCGATCACGCATACTGATGTTCTTGTCGGAGAGGTTTGGTACTTAAACGTACGCTGTGACTAGTACACCCGCGGCTTCGCTTCATAATCTATCTCTGTGCAAAATTTTATTAAGATCCGTTCAGTCGTTTCTGCGTGGAAGAGTCACAAACTTCATTACATATGTGTGACATTAGTAGAACTTAGTAGCCGGCGTAGTGTGTTGATCAAAAATGTATTATTCAAGATTTTAATCAATTTCTGTGCTTAATTATCATTTAGCACGGCATTCGGCATTTCTGAGAATTTGAGATAATCAAACGGAAATTCCGACGCGGGCAACTTATTCCACTACTTCGCAATACGGATAAAGAAGGACGTGATGATCAGACAAAGTGATGTAAACATGCATATATATTTTTAAAAACATACCTATATAAATATTCTGACACACAGAACAAATATTCTTACTTACAAAGGAATCGAACCCACGACCTTCGGTTTAGCAGTCAGATTCACTAACCACTAAACCAACCTGTCAAACCTCGAACATCTAATCCTTAAAAACCATATAGATAGACGAAGGTACATCGTAAAGACGATATTTCTGCAATACGTCTAATAATAACGTCAGTTGCTTCTTACACAGTAACAAATCAATGATATAAACTCAATTTCTAAGACATACCGAAGAATTACTGGGGCCAATAAACAATACAGAATCACGTCACGTATCTTAACACATTTTTCTCAACAGCAACTACTAAATCTTCCCTTGTCAGCAACACGCGGTTTTGATTTTCTTACTCAAAGTAATTGATGGTTATCTGGAAAAATACGTCATGAAGTTTAACATTAGTAAGTAGCGGGTATCTGCTGGATTCAGAAGCCTCCGGACCGGTCAGAGTGGCGTGAATTGGAGTAGGTCTATGTCCAACAGTGGACGTTGAAAGACTGATGGATGGATGGATGAGGTAGTAGTACACTACCTACTAAAGGAATACAATTTTGTCCTGTAATATAATTGAAGTATAATACCGACAGGCTGGTTGGCGTAGTGGGTAGAGAACCTGACTGCTACACCGAAGATCGTGGGTTCGATTCGCATCCAGGTCAAACTTTTCTGTAATGAGCAGGAGTGTTCGTTTTGTGTGTCTGGATGTATATATGTATTTATGTTAGTACTAGATTTTGTCCGCGGCTTCGCTAGAGTGGAGTTTGGTCAACCACATTAAGTTGTGACAGATAATTTTAAATAACAATTAAACAAAAAAGGAGGTTTATTAAAACACAATAATTTAATTATAGCTCCGTAATACAAAGAAATATATAAAATTTCACAACTGGCCGTAACGGTTCAAGAGTTGCCAAATCTGAACATAACATCAGGTCATGCTCATCATAAAAATGCATTGTCATCGGTACTGAATCTAATCAAAATTTCAGCTCCGTAATGTAAGAGGAAGTGGGTCTAATTAAGTTTGCAAGATTTGACCCGTAACAAACAAATATACTAACATACTAATATACAAACATACACTGCAATTTAAATAATAGCTTGTAAACATAGAAGTAGTAAAGAAAAATAAATCTAACAGGAGGTGTAAAACGACAGACAGACAACTTAAAACAAAGTCAAAGATTTTTTACTTCCATCGCAGCATTTTAAATTGAAACTTCACCGCAGGAACCTAACTTATAAATTCAATCTTAACATCAGTTCTACTTAAGAATGCCAAGAACAGTTTCTCAACGTTAAAATTATTTCATCATATATAATTTGAACTTAGGTCAAGAATCGTAGGGCAGGAACGAGTAATACTGGAATCAATTTGAGGTGGAAAGCAAAGTATGTCAGGAGGTTACGATAACCGAGAGACGAGTCCGTTATTCTCGCACCGACTCCGTGGCACCGTGAGATTATACAAACCAATCATTGCAACTGGTGACTTTTCATCTCGACCTATCGATGGAAACTTTGAATGCAGTTGCTACAAGTCACATTGTAAAATCACATCTTATCAATACAGGCTCTCAAAGTTTCGATTTATTTTGTACATGCTACAACTGAAGCTTAGGAAACTTCGAGTAGTTCATATGATACGTTTTTACTACATTTAACCATTTCAGCATATGTCCTTAATTATTGTAAAAGAATTAACATAAAAAAGTGTAAATACTCAAATTGTTGCATTGGCCCTTATACTTATAGGAAGCATACATCATCGCAATCCATCACGGCCCACTATTGATCACGGGTCTCTTCTCGGAATGAGAAGGTTAAGATCATAGTCCACAACGCTGGCCAAGTGCGGATTGACAGACTTCAAACACGTTTGAGTTTTACAAACTCCCCGGCACGCAGGTTTCCTCACGATGTTTTCCTTCACCGTTATAGCGAGTGACATTTAAATGCTTAAAACGCACATAGTTCCGAAAAGTCAGAAGTGCGCGCCCTTGGATTTGAACCCGGATGATTCTTGATATTACATCTGAATAATGTAAGTTATTAAAGTAAGAGCTCAGGACGTTCATTCGTTTCGTTAAATTTTTAAAGTTGTTATATTTTATAAAAGAAAGTTTCCAGTCGAATTATGAAAAGTAATTATAAAAGGTCCCATTTTGATATTCGTTTCAGAATAAAATTAAAAGCACGTTATAATTGACTAGTCACTATCTTGGCTAATTTTTACCAGATATCTTTGTAAGTGGGTCAACAAATAACTTTAATATACAGGTTGCTTATATAGGGGTAGTATCAGGTCATGCTTATCATAAAAATACATTGTCATTGGATGTTATGCAAAATTTTCGCTCCGTAGTGTAAGAGGAAGTGGGTCTAACTTAGCTTGCAAGATTTGACCCTAAAAAGCCACCTAAGTAACATACAAAGATATATGTACTGCAAGTTACGTAAAAACCTGTAAAAATCGAATTAATTATTAAATTACCTTAATAAATTGCAACATTTTATAAGCATTATTTACGTTTTTTTTTCTGATGAATGTGTAAGTAATAAAATTATAATTTACTTGCAGACCTGGCTAACTTCGTACGGCTAGACTATTTTTAATTTTTTTAACTTTTAAACCCTGAACTTCCACAAATAATTCAAAACCAAAATTAGCCATTTAGTTGTACCAAAAACCTAACCTGACTAATAACTTAGATGCCGACTACAGCGCCATCTACCAGGCTGACCTGTGAATCTACCCCTTCCAGCGCGCCACCCAAACTCAAAAAAAAGCAATCCAATCGGCCCAGTCTTTTTAGGTGTTATATATATAAAAATATAGAATCTATTCTGACTTGTTATATACATGTGTTAAGAAGTTACAAGATATCCGGAGTTTATTTCGCCGTTTCTTCTCCTCATTCACGCAACTAAGCTAAGCAAACTAAGCATAACAATAATAGAATTTTGTATTGATAATATCTAAATGGAAAAACGAATTTTTGCTGCTCGTGGCTACAGGTTGTGGTTGTGGTCGGCCTTGGAATCCCACCGCACGAGCTGCGGTCCTCTACATGATTGCTATTAATAGAAATTCATTCGAAGTATCAAAAAGTCTTGCGCGTGCTTAGAAGAGCAGGTAAATTCGTTGGTCCCGACTGTTATTGATAGCAGTCGCTATGACGTGTCGGAGGACTTTGGGAGGCAGAGAAGTACCGATTCTTGGAGTACGGATCTGTGCCTACGTAATCTACGATTCATCGTAGACGGTGTACATTATGCTATATTACGGGTACTCACGATATATGTTCTGGTAAATCATGGTCGTAGCTAAACTTAGATCAGTCGGAATATCTGCGCAAAACATATATCGTGGCTACACGTAGTATAGCTAAATCTAGGCCTAGTAATTCACAAGGAGATGAACATTGGGCCATTGACAGGTTGAAGTCAATCAATCCCCTTCCCTGCTCTAGGGGCATATTGCTGCCTGTTGTGGTAGAGATCTGCATTGTACCAATATACATTTGAATGTACTTTGTTCTCTGGCAACGAGGAAAATGTCACTATGTCACTATATGTTATGTTTGGCGGTACCCCCGTTAAACGGAACCGGACTTTGCCCACACATCTTCACCAATACACTCTGGATCAGCGTGGTAGATGCTTTAGGTCATGGGTCAACCTTTACTTATATGAAGACCAAAATTGTTATATGGATATTGGTGCGGCCACGTCTTTGGGAGGATCACATGAAACGCCGAGTTGCTTGGTGCGGGCCGCATCGCAGAGGCATAAGGTCTGTATGCGGCCCGCAGTTCGCGAGTTCTGGAGTTGTCGACCCCTGGTCTAGATCTTACTTATCAGGAGTTTTGAAGAACTGATACAATATACTTACTCTGCTAAAGCTCTTTAGGTATACGCGATGTATACAGGGTGTCCCATGGCTATGCCAAATGGAGTGCAAATATTACACTTAAAATTAATCATACCACTATATTTTAATTGAAGAGTCCCACCTCTTAAAAAAATTGTTTCATCGAAAAAGGTATTAAGCGACCTTTAATTTAATTAGAGTAGTTCGTTGGACAATTCGCTTTTAAATTACTTTATTATTAACCTTGACACTTACCTTCAAAATTTAATTGAAAATAGTAAAGTAATGAATTTAAATAAATATTCAAAATTTTATAGTTATTATGTAGACATTCTTAGTACGTACCTTATTGAATTAGTATATAAAGAAGTCTGTGCTGCGTAGCTGAATAATGAAGATATTTTTTTTATATTTTTAACTTAATTGAAAAAGGGCAGGTTCTCATTTCGTTTGATTTTATTTTTTTTATGTTACCTCAAACAGATTTACGGAGTGGACCGATTTTAATAATTCTTTGTAGTTCGAGAGCTGATAATTGTCACGTAGTTCCAATTAGTGAGCCACGAGTAGTTATTGAGTTATTTACGTTTTTAATATTTTGTTTTTTATTATTTACCTCATTACTTTTTACTGGGTCTACCGATTTTGATGGTTACATCTGTGGAATTCTCAGCAACATCTGACAAGTAGTTTTTGAGTAATTTTTTAAAATACCTTTTTAATTGGCTACAACTACGTTGAATTAGTATTAATATAATAATTTAGTATATTAATTTAGTAGTAATTATTATTCTCATTTTTTTTAACATATTATAAGTTTACGCTTGGCTACAATCCCAGCTGATGGTAAGTGGCGATGTAGTCTAACATGGTAAATCGTATGGACTAGTAAATGAGCGATGTGATATAATGAGCATTCTCACTAATACCACATACTTCTATTAGAAGCAAGCAGCCGAAATATGACCAGGAAACATTTCGATAATAGTCAATACTGTAATTTGCTCAAGGCTGAGTCAAAATTAACAATCAAAATACAATCAAAATTAATTCAAGAAGTACCTTAACTATTCATAAATTGATCAAAAACTGATGATAAGCAATCAATAAGGATGATTCCAAAAATAAGAATGATAATATGACAATAAAACCGTCTAAGTTTTTGCACTTGACCTCAAAAGTAGTAAAAATACTTTATGCAATCCATTGAGAGACCGATAGACATTTACTTATCTTTAATTAAATACACATAAAAGTAAGCTCGACTCGGCGGGGCACCTCTGTGCCCCCAGATAAAGATCACTGGAGTCATTATTACCTAGGAGTTAAAAGAATAATTAGTAATTTACGAAAAATAGATTTTTTTTTTCAAAATATATAACGATTTTTTTTTCGAAACAAGTAATTATGATAAACATACATAAAACTAAAAGTCATCTAAATACTTATAAATAATACTTCGTTACTTAAAGTTATTTTTCGTTTGCTTATGAATAAAAATAAACTTACCTTATGAAATAAGTCGATTAGAATTCGTTGTTCTCGTGCAGTTTCAAAGTTTCCTCTAGATGTACACTTATAAACTTTATTTACACTACACTTAACACTAAGTACACTTTCAAAGTAATACTATACAATCAATCCTGAAGTTTGGTCCGCGCACCAGATCAATTCCCTCTTACAGAAGTTTAAAATACACTTAGTTTTTACAAGGTAAAGGATATGAAATATGGATTTGATATAAGGGAGTAAGTCAACTTTTTGGACCGAATGTTAACATACATACAAAAGTGCAGGTTTAGGTTGCGATAATTGGGTCTAGGACTAAAGTGTGCTCTTATAAAAGTGAAGTTTAAGTACAGGTATACAGGATAAGCACACCGACTTACGACCAGCTAATCATTGGAGAACTGACTGTAGCTTTCAACAGTTCAGAGGTTCATATGGCGTCCGTTACCAGCTGTCTAAAGCATTAAAATAATTTTACGTATCCATGCGATGTTTCAAGCCCGCGATAAGTCCCGAAGCGGTAGAAGCACACGTCCGCCCGCTCTGCCGCACGAGCGCGGACTGAAACCATTTCCACTTCTGAAACCGGCACCCGAAAGAAAAAGCTCTCTACTTTCCCGCTGATTATATGGGAGTGACAGAGATGGTTAGAGGTTCATCCGTTCCGCTACGAATGGCATGCTCCACCGGCGACTATCAAAAGGAAATGCGAAGGTGGTCGTATCAAAATAAACATGCAGCGAACCATCTGGTGTCGGTACGTCACATGCAAGCTGCATGTTTTCGGGGTTTATCTTTACAGCTTGAGTTTTATCAAAATGGTTTTAATTTTATCACAATGAAACAATGACGGAAGGACCAACTTTATGGCCGACATGATGCCTGCTTGCGAAACCTGGGGTCTAGGTTCGATTCCCATCCGAAACAGATGAATGTTTTTTATAACCAACTTCTAATATTATTATTGAATAGATGGGTAAAGGACAAACCCAAAGGGCACTGCAACTATATCTGCCCTTGCCGACTGCTCTTGAGGTTGCTTTGGATATACCCACCATGGGTTCTGGTCTCGCGGTGGACGCTGCTGCCCCCCTGTTACCGCGTATACCTCTGTGCCCAGATATCCACCGTAGAGATACGTTGCTATTATATCCAAGCTTGTTGATAACCTGGATTGCTTCAAGTACAAGTTTTGATTGCACTTCTTGTGACTTCAGTGGGAGGAGTGTTTCCTGACTTTTGGATAGTATGGAATTGATTGGCATCGTCATTATGGGGTATGCCATGAAATCACCGTATGGCTTCCGCCTTCCTCATGGCACGTGATTTCCAGCTTCTTTTGCCTCCTTCGGCAGCGCGAAGTACATATATATGAAGTGATTCAATATTTAAGACGGCTTCCATTGCTGCTATGGAAGTTGAAGCTAGAGGTCCTATCGTCACTCGACATGCCAGACCTTATACGCTATTGATGCAGGTTATTTGGCTTATTTTTTTCTACCAAATAGTGCCACTATATGTGATTACTTGTCTTACGATGTATATACATAGTACCCCGATCTAGTATCGATTCGATTTTAGCCCCCACCTGGAACCCGCTAGACGACAGCAGGTTCCTAGGGTGATTTTGGTCTTGTTGATCACTTGTATGAAGTGATTGTTCCAAGTAAATACGTGGTTCAGGAAAATCCCTAATGGTATTCTGAGCAAAACGGTATGGTTGTGCCGAAGAGAAATGGATTTCGCTATGACAATAACTTCCATCTTTTCATAAAGGAAACTATGACCATTTAAGTTGAGTCCGATGCGTATGCACCAGAGTTCTCCCTTGTCAACCGTAGCTGGCATGAGGCTTGTCACTGTGCTTGTTGATTTGTCGCGATTTGAAGATGATGAACTTCTTATATACATAACTTTGAAATTAAGAGATACGCGATGCATGCTGAACCCAGGACCTCCTGATCTAAAGCAAAGTCCAAACTACTAGGCTATTACTGTTATCACGGGTGTATGGGTGCGTAAGCGTAGTTAATTTTCATTTGACTTGGCTTAGTTCACCATTCTGTAAGCTGATATTTTCAGGAGCAGTAATCTTAGGGAATAATCCTGTTATTCCAATATCATCCTGTATATAGGATCTAGGATGAGGTAAACAAAGATTGTATTTCATATTAATGAGGACGAAAATTGTAAGTTAATGAAATAAAAATATTGATCAAGTCCAACAAACTGGGATGTAAAAACAGATCAGGGTTAGTGATAAAATACTTAAAGTAGATCAAACACACGAAGAATGCACAATGGGAATTAGCTTATAAGGTTGAGGTCGTCACCAGTGAGAACGATACTCACTTTAATGATTACGAATAATGACGCTAGTGGAACAATACTTGACCTTTTATGTTCTCGGTTTCATCATCATCAGTCTTTGGATGTCCTCTGCTGGACATAGGCTTCTCCTAATTTGCGCCACTCTCTTCGGTAAAGCCCTTTGAAACCAGCGGGTTCCCGCTGATTTCTTCATTCTTCGTCATCTGTCCACCTGGCCAGAGTGCATCCTGTGCTCTTTTTTCAAGACGTGGTTCATAAGTTTGGTGTCATGCCTTTTTTCTGTCCGCTTATTACTATTATACAATGTTTGAGTAATTTTATGTAATGCTTAATTTTGTTAACCCATGGACAAAATTCTACGGTCAGGTACAAACCCTTATTATAAATTTCTTTTTCTTTGTGCTACTAGCAGGCAAACGAGTGGACGGGTCATCTGATAGTAAGTGATTACTGTCGCTCTTGGACATTAAGAACACCAGATTGAGATGTTAATGCTTTGCGGGCCTGGTAGGAAGTAACAGACTCGCGCACACAGGTAAGACAAAAAGCAAGGGAAACATCCCTGAGGCAACCGGGGTCGCTAACGACAGCAGCGGACCCCAGCACCAACAACGGCTGCAGAGTGACAGAAGAAGAAAGGGAAGCAGCTGACTTCTGTACGCGTTTTACACCATCCTAGCCGCCAGCATGGGATTGGGGTTTATAATGAGAATTATTTTCGACAGTACCTTACAATCAATAATAGCATAATCGGATTAACTTTGTATGTTAACTAGAACATTGTACAATCACAAACAGAAACAATATTAAATGTAATTATATTTTAAGAGCACGAAATGTCACAAAACAATTAAGTTGACTGAACAGTCAAAGCAACGAAAATTTAACTTCGAAATTTAACTTACAGGATCTGTATAATTCTGGTATTACATATGTATATGAATCCGTTATACAAATACAGGTAAACGAATATTAAATGTATATGTATATTAATTAACAAACAATAATATAGAAAATAAAAAGGTTTCGTTGAAAAATGAAATATTTTTTAAACCTACTTCTCCGACAATGATTTAATCCCACAAATTAGTATTTTAAATAAAGCGATCGAAAAAACTAAACGTTACTAATATTATAAATGCAAAAGTAACTCTGTCTGCCTGTTTGTAAGCTTTCCTCGCCTAAACTAGTGGATCGATTTTGGTGGAACTTGGTAAAGAAGTAGAATAGAATTTGAGGGAGTAATAATCTAGTGGTTTCAGCTCGAACGGGAGGTCCTCGGTTCAAATCCTGCGGTGTGTCTAATTCGCCTCCAGTATCAGAAGTTAATTATCACTTGCTACGGTAAAGTAAAACATTGTGAGGAAACCTGCACTTCTCAGAGTTCTCCATTAAGTTCTCAAAGGTGTGTGGAGTCTACCAATCCGCACTTGGCCAGCGTGGTGGACTATGGCCTGTACCTCACACTGTAACTGAACAGCCGAGCCCGGTAGTAGGACTGTTACGGGTTTTTTTTGAGTCCAGACAAAGAGAAAGGACTACCTCCGGAGATGCGCGGGAGGGAGGTGGTGAATGCTCATGCATACCAGCACAGCCGGCTGTACTGGTTATGTGGGAC
>DWJZ01004091.1:0-15882 GCA_018249125.1 Asbolis capucinus | reverse complement strand
CTATTTAGCATTAAGTCCGCCTGTTGTAACAATATTTTGTTGAAGCAATAAAGAATAAATAAATAAATAAATAAAAATGACGTTCAAATTTTTCGTAGGTTTCACATTAGTAGGTTCGTCGTCGTCGAATATAATCAATAACAATAAATATTTTTTGACAAATCACACACGGCCATCTGACCTCAAACTAAGCGTTAGCTTGTACTATAGTGATCAAACAATTGATAAATATATACTTTCATATATACTTTTAAATACATACTTATATAGATATTTACACTCAGTCACACAGAACAAACAGCTGAGGATGAACAGAGGAGGAACATAAGCAGGAAGCTCATTACAGAAAAGTTTGACCTGGTTGGGAATACCACCCACGACCCGAACGTACACCGAGTGTACCGAAGTGCAGCAGTCAGGTTCACTACTAGACCAACCGGCCTGTCAATATAAAACTTTACCCTTTAATAACCGTTCATCTTGTAAAAAAATTTTGTTCAGCATTGTCAAAATTTCGCCCTGCGAGTTGTATTACACAAGAGAACAAAAACTGTCGATATCATACATAAACATTCACAAGAAAAAGTGTCACACTTTAGCCTGGTACATTATAATAATCTGAATGTTACACGCGACAATAAGCTACAAATGACACTTTCTCCCCTCCCCCGCAGCTATTGAATAAATTGAGGCGTTTCCGCAGCTCTCAGTAGGAATGCAGCAATACGGGTCACGCACAAACTATTCACTGTTAGTCTGCTAAGCCGGCGAAATTCTCTAGACACTACACTCATAGGTACTAGTAGCTACTTTGGAGTTATTTAGATATTACGTAATTATATTTAAATAACCGCAGTCTTCAAGTTCCTATCTGCGGCATTCAGCGTTGTTTATTGTAACCTAAATATAGCCTTAGTATAAATTTTATATTAGTTCAGACTGGGCCTATTTTTTGGTAATTAGATACATGAAAGTTCCATATATGTTACACCACAGAACATAAAAACCAATATAAAATTTTGATATACCCTCAACGAATTAATAACCTTATCAAAACTATTGCCAAAGAACCACGAGCCTTTTACAGAAAGCCGTTTTTAAAACAGCCAAGTCATTTTGGAGACAGAAACGTACGTTGCACCGACTGTTGGGTGAAAATTTAAGTTTCCGTGCCCCAAAGGGCACTAAAGCTATCGGTCCTGATTGTTATTTGGAGTAAAGTCATTAAGCCACATTCCTAAGCAGGCCTTTGCCAACCTCCAACAAGCCACAATGGAGCAGCATGGTGGTATCTCCCCAAATCATATATTACTCGTGCTACAAATAGGGCAAACGGATACAAAAAGATCTTAAAAGAAACGCCAAAATTCTTTGATCAACAGAAATCAAAGATCCCCGTTTATTTTTAACATCAAGTCTTTTGAACACAAATGTCAATCAAATAATGATCAAAAGTTTTGATTGATTTTGTTACCTTTTATTGAGACTTCCAATCATTTAGACGGTCAAACAAAAATCATTAATAGGAATCGAGCTGACCACGGAGCATATCGTGAGTAAAATAAATGTGCATAAGTCTTCAACTTAACTAAAATTTATGAATATTTTGCAAAATAAATTAGCCTATGTTTCACTTCAACTTCCATTCTACATCTGTGCGAAGTTTCTTCAAAATCGGATCAGTACTTTAGGCGTGAAAAGGTAATAGACAAATTTACTTTCGCGTTAATAATATTAGTAAGAATAACATCTTCAAAAACGAATTTTCTACTTAAGATTTTTTTTAGCTTTTACTTTAGTTCTACTTAAAAACAACTACTCGAGGGGAGAAAGAGACTGCAAGAAAGGAAAACTTTCCATAGTTATTTATAAGTTCATAAGATAATGAAAGATTATCTGATGCAAAATGAGTGTGTTAGTGGCTTAAGTAACCTACATTAAGACTTATACATATAAACAATGTTTATTAAAAATATTTAAAAAGCTTTAATTATAGATCCATAATACAGAGAAACTTACAAAATTTCATTCTGTATTGTTGACCGTTGAGAAGTTCCCTTGTCTGGAGCCAATCCTGAACGTAGTATCAGGTCATGCTTGTCATAAAAATGCCTTGTTATCACGATGAAAACTGTAAAATTTCAGCTCCGTAGTGTAAGAGGAATTGGGTCTAATTAAGCATGCAAGATTTAACCCGTAACAAACAGATATACTAACATACTAATATACAAACATATACTGTAAGTTAAATAAAAACTCGGAATTATACTGTAACCGTACTGACCAGCTAGCATTTGTTTGAAGTGCAAAATTCCATAAAACAAGTAGTATAAACAGTAGCTTTCATTCACTTCTTCAGCGTTTACCTTATGTGGACAACTTCAATAGATTGATTTCTGTGCGAGTTGATAGATTGATTGACTTCTGAGCGAGGTAGATTGATTGACTACTATGTGCTGCGATAGATTGATTGATTATCCCTTTGATTGTCATCGGCAAGACAGCGAAGTTGTTTACTAGAATCAATGATATGTGTAAATAAAGCAGGGGAATATTCGGAAATTTCTACTTTATTCATATAGTTTTATAAATTGATTGTAGACCTGTTCATAATTTAAGAGGAACTAATTATAAGTAATAAAAAATGCATAATATTTATCTAAAAATACAGGGCAGAAATCTGCTGCAGACTTCAACGGCATTCTACTAATATTTTAAATGTAAAAAAATATGAAAATATTTCCCTGTCTGCCGTTCCTTCACGTGGTAACTGTTGAACAGATTAGGATGAAACTTTGCACAGAAATAGATAATAGTCTAGGATAAGACATAGGCTCCATTTGACAGGCCAGTTGCTCTATTGGTTATTGAACCTGACTGCTACACCGAAGGTCGTGGGTTCGATTCCCACTCATGTCAAACTTTTCTGTGACGAGACGGAATGTTTGTTCTGTGTGTCCGGGTGTAAATATCTATATCAAAAAGGTGTTTAAAAGTATATATATACGTTTATCTGTTGTCTGATCACCATAGTACAAGCTAACGCTTAGTTTGTGGTCAGTTGGCAGTGTGTGAGTTGTCCAAAGATATTTATTTATTTTATTATTATCAACACATGATGCGAGCGAAGCCGTGGACAGAAACTAGTAACTCATAAATTTTATGAGTTTCATGAATCCTTTAAAGGAAGACATATCTTCTAGCCTACATTTTCAGGATAGGCAACTGTATAATCCTCCTTTATGGACTGATGAAGACAAGAACTCAGTGAACCTAAAACTTGTTAGGTCTTTAAAATACGATTTGACGATATCGGTTGTTAGGTCTTTAATATACGGTTTGACGATCGTCACTTTTTTTTATAAAACTACAACAGCAGTTTAATAGATTTTGAATGAATGGAGAATCTCAGTAGACCTTGTCAGCTTGCCACAAGCGATTCATTCAAGAGTCGATCGCGACCGCCCCGGTATAAACCGTTCAAGCATATGGCAACCCCTCGAGTTATGGAAACTTCACATTAAAATAAAAAATAATATTGACACAAAAATATTTTAACTTCATTTGAAAACAAAAAAAACAGTATCAAATAAAATGATCAGAGATACTTAGTCAAAATAATTATGTTGGGGATATCCTACGTGGTAAAAAGGAACTGGATTTTTTTAATTACAAAAATGTTTGTATGGTATATTCGCGACAGAATTTGCACCGAGTATAGACAGATATAAATTAGTTCTGGGTTCAGTCCACCATCGAAGCTAAAGCCAGACCAAGTGAGCATTACATTATAGTACTGACATCTTATCTAGATAGATACTCGTTATAAATTGATTTGTTAAAAGCATACAGTTCCTTATGGAGAAGATTCAGTGTGAACTAGAGAATGCGATACCTGGATCCCGTAATTACCCAATCCTGTTTGGGAAAAAACGGGATAAGGTAATATTGAAACGAAGCGAATAAATTAACGCAATATTTTTGAGTAATTATTTTGAAAAGAATGTTTTTCAATCCATTTTTAAATACTTAAAAATAATATTATAAATAAAATTGAAAAGGAAATACGTTTGATTTTATTGCAGTCAAAAATGTTCATAAAAACTATGAGCAAGCTTTTTTAATCACGACGGATCCCACAAATAAGTTACTCGCGGGATTCATCTGCAAGCCCAGATTCACAAATACTTTACTCATGCGTTTAATGTTTAAAGTGAACACCGGGATAGCGGGATCGCCCGGGATTACATTTTCCAGTAGAATCGCATTCCCTAGCTGTGATCGAAATACACGAGGTCTGTACTACCGTTTAGTATGGCCCGATACCCCGGGTATTGAAATAGAATTCCTCTGTTTTTGCAACGAAAAATACAGGTATACAAGAATCCCGCGGGAATTTAATGTCAAAACCGGGTTCCCGCGGGATATAAATTTTCCAGCGGGATCGCATTCCCTAGCTGTGAACTAATGGTTAAACGAGGTCTGTGTAACCGTTTAGTGTTTCCCTGTACCGGACGCACTGACACCGTGCGTCTTGAAATAGCATTCCTCTCAGTTATTGCATCGTGCAATAGGCAACGCACTCTTTCGTCGATTCTCAACCTTTAGTCCTGATTTAATGTACGATATTTTTATCGCGGCACTGCCATGTGTTCGAAATTCGAACGTAATTTATTAACGGTCGGTCTCTGTAAGCTGCCAGTATCTTAGTTCTACAAAAGTTCCTTTAATAGTAGCTCAAGCGATTCAACTTACAATTATGATTGGTAGAATTGTACAGTGTGTGAAACATAAATCAGCATTTCATTTCCTTAACTATTAAAATTATTAAATAAACGAACACAGCAAAAAAAATGGATCATTAACTCCAGCAAAGAGTAAAGAAACTTCAGCAAAAACTAAATAGTCTCCAGAAAGTGGATGGATTATAGGAATAGACCGTAAAAAATTACGGTCTCATAAATATCGTAGGGATTTCCCAACCTGTCTAGAACCTTCCTTCTAATTCAAATATCTAGAGGACTTGAATTAAATTTGACACATAAAATAACTATTAACAGCCGAAAAATACCATACAATAATCGTGCATAGTAACAGACCGTTAACAATTTTATATCTGTGGTTCGACCGAAATTGGCGGGAAAATTTAAATAGGGTGAGAGGTCATTGAACTGCCGGGTCGGAAAAGGGGTTACACTAACCGCGATACAAGTGCGGTGTCATTTATCAACTTATGAAATTATAATCAGGCAATAGAGTAAAAACGGGCACTTTGCCAAGTGGCAACGTTACTTTACGAACTTTGTACGAACAATATTAATCTGACTGTCACCAAGAATGAATTAATTAATTAATTAAGAATGTACCTACTGGAGCAGCGTGGCGGAATTTGGTAGGCATTCTCAGTTAGAGAGAATCAGCTTATTTGTAAGCCTTATTTTTTTTAATATAATAAAATGTTCAAAAAGGAGGACATTATGCGATTAAATTTCTAATATTCCATCACATTCTTAACAATATTATGAAGGCGAAAATGCGTAAGTAACCCTGTATATGCGGTAGTACTGCATTTACGCTTCCCTTTTCATGCCTAAAATACAGAACCGATTTTGATCAAACTTGGTACAGTGGTAGAATAGAACTTGAGGAAAACATACGTATTTATTTTATGTGGAATAAGTTAATGCTCGACATCGATCCCACCTAACGGAAAGTGGCGATGATGTCTAAGGTATTGCATTAAGTTAGTAAATGCCTATTCATTTGAAGAATCCAACACACGTGGGCGCGAACACCGTCGCAGATAAGAAATTCCATTCCGCAGTACGTATAATAAACGTATGATACTTTTTTCGCGAAAGAAGGCTCACTGTCGAAGATATAAACGTAACACTTTGTATTCATGTACTAAGTAGGTGCAACTTCGATCTAGAATCATATAAATACAAAATTGACAAGATTGTATGGAAAAAAATCCAGATCGAATTTGCACTGATCATAGGTGTGTTATAACTGTGCAGGGGGATAAAAAGGGGATAACGACACCCCCAAGAATTCCACGCGAATGTATTCATGATGAAATTACGGGACAATATGTACATGATATAAATAAATAATGTTTGTGTATTATTTGGGAAACAGTAAACAGTTTTCCTCACAGCGATGGTAACTACGGGAAATGTAATGTGTTTGAAGAATCGCCATGCTAAATTAAGAACTATTCGTCTCAATGGCTTCAACTCATTCATGGCCCACTATTGGGCACGGGTCTTTTTGTCTAAGGAGACCTATAGCGTACTGCACCAGGCTACAGCAGATCGGATTGGTGCAGACGTTAGTGGTAGTGCCAATCCTGTTTTTCCAGGTCATGTCCCACTTTTTGGAATGTCCTAGGCTTGATGGCTCCTATGTGTAAGGGTCAATGCAATAATTTGAGCATTCTCACTTTTTGGTGTTACGTCTAAAACTTTTACTATAATTAAAGACAAACATACTGTCACTGAACTCCACCTAAACAGCTGGGCCGATTTGAATTAATTTTTTGTGGCGCTCTGGATAGTTTAGATTCACAAATGAGCCCAGCAGATGGCGCTGTAGTCGGTATCTAGGTTATTTATCTATACTGCAACAAAATCACTAACGTTGGTTTTGAAATATTAGTGGAAGTTCAGGGGACGTTTAAAAGATAAAAATAATGAGAGAAAAAAAATTGACATGCGGTACGAAGTCCGCCGGGTCAGTTAGTTTTCCTATAGAAATAGATAATTTATCCGCAAATCATTTTAACATAGCGTCACACAGGACAAAATAAGCCAATATATTTTGTATGATTAATAATTACAATGAGTCCAAGCACATATTAGTTCTTTGTAAGCTGATAACAGATAAGTGTGTTATCAATGAATCAGTTTTCCAATATGTAGATAAGAGTGGATGTATAAATATGGATATAGCACATATTAACATCGCAATTCTTTATCAAAAGATAAATGATAAACAGAAAGCAAATTTAAAAATCAGTGATTGTCTTCTCAAAATCATACTTAAATGGAAAAAAGTAATACAAGTACGAAAAATTAAAAAAAAAAGCGAATCCACTCGGATTCTTCTAAAATTACAAAGGCGAAAGTTTGTGAGGTGCGACGGATGTTTGTTATTACTTCACGCAATAAATAAAAGGAATCGCAATGAAATTTAGCACTAAGATAGAATATGGTCTGTAATAACAAAAAAAATACACACGAATTGACCTCTTTTTTTGAAGTCGCTAAAATAGACTACTTTTTAAGAACATTATGCGGGCGAAGCCGTGGGCGAACCCGAGTATGTCGCAAGCACGTGGAGACCAATTACACGAATTTGTGTAATTTTCAGTCAGTCGGCTAACAGCGACGGCTGGAAAATGTCGTATTTAATAGTCACCAAAACGTGGCTAAATTGATTTTTATTAATTCTTTTCCAATAAAAAAATATGTACATTGCAATATGTTAATCGATGCAATTATATCTTGAGCGGTTCCGTGTTTCGAGGGGCACATTATACCATTGAATATAGCTCGTTAGATTGACAGTTTGTAAGTAATACCAGGCCATCTAGATTTGAACTACTCTGGTGACTAATATGCTACACTCCACATATTGTATATTGTTGAGATAAGGTCCGTGCCCTGTATTAGTAATTACCGAATCGAAACTCTGTTGTAAACCCTGCTAATAGTAAAAATGCGAAAGTTAGGGTAGAGAGATGAAAGGATTTATGTTTGCTACACTTTCACGCAAAAACTACTGAACGAATCTGAAGGAAATTTGACTCAGAGGTAGATTATAGTCTGGAATAACACATAGACTACTTTTTATTACACTATAGGCTTACACAAGTTCTTAATTTAAATGCTTACCATTCTTGACTCGAGAGCGAAGGACGGCCAGAAGACCCATACGATACACGACATGTTCGAGAAGATTGGCTCTGTAAAAATACATACTCATCAATATTACTCACAAAATAATGACTCAAAACTGTTTCATTCTTTTTATAAATAAACTATTGTAATTACTGATTTATATACACGTTTTTATGCGTTCGGAAAAATCTACTTTAAGTATTATTTTTTTTTCGTGTGGTTTTTAGGAGGCTGGATGTCAGGTCGAAGAACGTAATATCCGCTCATCTTCAACCACCTTTTTTAAAAATCCACAATTTTTAATAATAGGTATTTATTGCTATAACGAACATTAAAATACAATCAAAACTTTATGCAAATATTCGAAGTTTGTAGACTACATCTGATGTAGTTTACCAAGGTCACAGTATGCTGTTAAAATCATTTGCATATCTCAGACTGCGATGATGTAGGTACATCGAGACGATTCATATTTAATTATATGGTCAATGTATACGACTATATTGCTAGCATATTAATGAAAGTTATATTCGTTTTCAAATATCAAAAAACTCGATTAAACGCATTTCAAGTTACAGGCATTCTAGTTTACATTATAACTCGTTAAGTTCCTTCTCTCCTTTCCATCCATCTATAGGTACTAATAATATAAATATGTAAGATCACATTACTTCTTTGAGCTGAATAGGCTCCGAAACTACTGGGTCGATTTGAAACATTCTTTTACCATTATGATCCTACATTATCCGTGACCAACATAGACTATAAAATATTTAAAAAAACGTTAGAGGTCCGTATAAATATTTCTATAATTTAACGTGTGACAAAAAATACAAGAAAATCGCGTACGCTACGGTAATTATTGACCTTAGAGTAATGTGATATACAACAATTTTATGGAGGACATTAATATTATAAATAAATCAGTGATATATGTCTGTTACAGTTATTTATGTCACAATAACTACCGTTTTTCGCAACTGGCTCTACCGAAACGAGAACATGCCCTGCCATGCCATGCTTTCTAGTTTTTATTATAATTGTTGTTTTATTAAATTTAAATTGTAATTAATCTAAAATAAAATTTCTCATTACCTCTAACTTATAACTGATAAAATGATGTGATAACCTACAATGATAACCTTAATATATACTATAGAGTATAGACGATTATATGACATATCATCTTCAATAGATAAAATATTAAACCTGTCTGTCTGTAGAGTCATTACTATCTGTACATTGAAGATTTTTAGGAGAAACAATTACTAGGGATTTTTAGTAAGGTATAAAACCCAAGAAAAAAATTTAAAAAGATAATTGAAATAATTAATATTATATATATATATATATATATATATAATTAAAATTTAAATAAGAAAGATTTAAAAAGATCTGAAAGAAATCGCATCTTACGCGATAAGGCCGCCTTTAGTACCCGATATTTTATAAATGTTATTAATGGTTATGTCTATTGGTGTACAATAAAGAGTTTTTGTTGTTGTTGTTATGTTTGTCTGTTTATCTGTGTATATGTCCATGATAATATCCGACTCGATTAAAGTGTGCGAAGCTAAAATTATCATATATTGATTTATTTATTAAAATCAGTTCACAAATAAATGAAATATGAGGATTAACGCAGACAGGCACTCTTGAATATATATATAAATTCATAGGATCGAAACCAGGATTCTATCATTGACCCGCTTTGCTAATGATGTGAGTATATTTTTGGCTAGTTCATTTATCTAAATTTCACTGTTATAAGGAAAATGCAAAATAACGCAAATGGCGCTACTAGTACATATAGTAATTGAACCATATTTTGTTTTGTTGTTTAATAAGATTCATTAAGATAAAGTTAATGACAAATATAAAAATTTTATAATATAATATAATAGCAAAAACACATATTTACTAAAAAAATACATGTTCTTCAAAATATCAAATTGAGTAATGTTTCAAATTATCACTTCCACATTGGGTGCCAATGTCCCACGCTCCCTAATCAGGGTGAGCTGATTGGTAAATAAAATGAGTAGTTAAGTTTGTATGCATGCATTGTTTGTATGCATATGCAGTCTGATGTCAAAATGTTGCAGTAAGACACCATAATAAAGTTTGAACAAAATATGTCACATGTACTCGTTTTATTGTTCCCCATAATAATAATTTATATGAATACAATGTCAAAAATATATTAGGAAAAAGAGGTCAGGTGGCTCTATTGTATTCTACCAAATTTATTATATCATTTCATTGTGATACATCAATGCCTTCCTCTATAAAGACGACCTGGAAGAGATTGCTTTCAGTGATAAGGCAGGTTACAGGATTTTGAGCAGGATTGAGGTACAATTTGGTGCAGCCAGTGATATATAAATGTATTATGTCAGTTATAAATGTTCTATGTCAGTTGTTTCGAACAGGACAATTGCTAATTACATTATGTCTAATTTGCATAATTAACTTGGGATAATACTTTAGGGAATAAACAAGGGCAACATATGAATGGAACTCTGTGACAATAGTAATCTATATTGTACAAACATTATATATGTAAAGCTTGTGATGAGGAGAAAAGATGGATGTTTGTTTTTACTTTTCATTTACTTTTTGTGAGTTTTTGATTGGCAATCTCTGAATCAGTTTAGCCAATTTGAATGCATTTTTCTCTGTCACACTTTATACTTGTTTTAAAGAATTAAAAAACAAAACAAAGCTATTGTACACAACTATTGTACAAATTTTTCACACTATTTTATTTATTTTCATTGGATTATTAATATTTTTCTGGGAACTTACAGCTATACAGTTAGGAAATTATATATATATATATATATCTAAGGCCAATTACGAGTTTCTACATATAGATATTGCTACATAGTGAGTTCTTCCAAACAACCCATCTGCTCCACAATGCCACACTATTCTAGCCAGACTATGATCATTAATACTCGGTAACCACTTTCGAGAGAACAAAAATAGGTATACCTATATTCCAATTGTAAATACAAATCTATATAAAGGTCATCATTAATAAAGTATTGAGGTAAAAGGAGGTGATCAATCTACTCCAATGCTTGGCTATTTGCCAATTATAAAGTACAAAACTTATGTATACATTTTTTATATTAAACTAACTGACAGACTTGTCTAAGATATTGGAGCAGCCTTATTCCAAATTCAAATATTATGTATCTGCTGAATTACATCAATTCATATCATATGTTCATTAGTTAAAACCAAATAATCTAATATCAAACATTAACTATGCCATTTGTCATAAAATTTTATAGCTAAATTGATGAATTACCCAGTTAGATATAATTAATCCAGCAAACAGTGCATTACTGAATAATTTAATGTGTAATAGTCTGAGTGGCATCAACATTCCTGCAATTAACTCAATGTCGTGCATTTAATGAGCTTATAAAAGTCAACAAGATCCTAATTACTAGCCAAGTACGTAATTATTACGAGGATTTATCCACTTAACATTTCCGTAAAATCCGTACTATGAAGGAATGAGTAATCTTTGTTTAGGATCATTTATTACGTCAAGTCATTGACCAACACTTCCCGTTACAAACTATCTTATTGGTGACTCACAAGTACTTAATAATTTAACGAATGCAAAAGGAATAGTGTCCTAACTATGCCTTCCGCAAAGTGCCGACGTGACACTTTCAAATGTCGTTTTACATTCATCGTAAAAATAATCACAGCATTTAAATATTGAGAAGCGTTTTAAATAAAAGGATTTTAATTTAAAATAGAAGTATAATATTTTTACTTACTTGGTACGGAATCCGGCGGTGCCGTATTGTATAAAAATGTCGCTAGTTTTTGGGTGCATTTCTCTGGCGAACGCGTAGACGACTCGTAAGCTACTTGGCGGCATTCTGTTCGGCGAAATTAATTTATAAGGCCGCGTATTGCTCAGGTACAATCACTTTGAATCAACAAACGAGATCTCCACATTCCCGCTGTGACAGACAACAGCAGGCGGCGAGCCAGTTCAACTAGTTTCGTTGAGCGTTGCGCTGAGCCAAAGTAAAAAAGCAACACCCAAAATGTCAAGTTGATAGCTTATGCTGTCAATGTCTGTGGTGACAGCGACTATGCCTTAACGATTGGAGGTTACTACAGTAGTATACTCGCAACATGGCAAGTTATATTTTTTCGAGTTGTTTTAGAACTGTCAAAATAGACGTAATAGTTTATCTACTCGACACAAGAGGGCATCATTAGGTGTGTATTCAAGAATCTGCTAGCCAAAATGCGAAATATTATTACTACTAAATACAAGATGGCACCAGTTAACTGTAATTTAGTTATTTTAAAAAGTTATGTTTATAATATTGACTTTTTTAGAAACGTTTAAGGACTGAATTCAACCTATAAATAGTAAACTACTGAGCACAGAATCCTATCGTTAAGAAGGCCCAGAGCATACTCCACAATGCTGCTACAATGTGCTTACATCACACTACTTTCTCCACACTTCTCACTTTTATATTCCAAAACAATTTTTAGTTTGTTTATATGTGCCTAATTTTTAGCCCTTGTGATTGTGACCGCTTGATCCACAATCCCCCTCATGACAAATGGCGATGAAGTCTTCTATGATAAGATAACTTAGTCAAATAAAAGATTTAGAAATTAAAATTGCCTATATTCGGTGCAAATTCAATTACATTTTTTAACAAACAAGATCATCCTGTTTATATGGTACCTATAGGTTTGTATAGATATTAATTTTAATCATCTTCTTGATAGTCATCTAATAGTACGTAAAGCATACAACTAATTAGGCATACACGCGTCGTTAAGATCCCATGACAAACAGCCAAGGCTTGGCGTTATTAATTGGCATTTGGATTTACGCCAAAATCAAACCACTGGGCTTACGGAGAAACGAGTCAATTATAATTAGTTATCCTATTAAATCCTAGACGATGCGATCTCGGTTTACGAAATTAAATGAGTTAAATTTGAGCATTGCGAACTTTTATGGATAACTCCCAGGAGTGCAGGTTTCCTCACGATGTTTTCCTTCACCACAGCAAATGATAGATAGATAGATAAATCTTTATTGTACACCAAAAAAAAAGACAACAGTACAGAAATAAGTAAAGGCTAAGTACAAAAGGCGGTCATACAAACACACAAATCGATTGTTATTTGTTGTTGCTAACAGTAGCATGACGTGAAATTAGACGTTCTATTCTTCAAAAAACCACTGTGCTATCTACACGTTATTTCCGTATAACACAAGATACGAACAGACAGGCGCCCGTAGCTAATAAATCAATTAACTATGACATGGGGACGCGTGTCTATTTGTCTAAATTAGAGCAACAAACGAGAGATCTAATTATAGAGTGTTTTCCGCCGCAAATTACAGATTTAAGCTATTAGTCACGCGATTCCGTTAATTAGTTGCAAGGAGTAACGAAAATTATATGGTTTTTACGCAAACACTGTCGGTTAGTGATTTTTGCCGCCAATTTTACTAATATTCTAGGCACTATAATAAGTATTAGAAATGCGTAAGTTTTGTGAGGATGGATCGATGGTTTTTTTTCTGCCCACAAAAACTACAGATGAATATGAATATATGAATCTATACTAATATCATAAAGAGGAAAGATTTGTTTGTTTGTTAGAGGTGGAAGGCTCCGAAAATACTGGGCCACTTTCAAAAATTCTTTTACCATTAGAATCCCTAGAGAATATAACAAATATACAAAAACGTTATAAGTTCTTATGAAAACGTCGATAATGTAACCAACGTGTGGAATAAATAGCAAAAATTCCTTAATTGCATACCTACGCTGCGGAAATTATTGACAATGTAGCAAAGTGATGTTCTACAGTTTTATAGAGGACATATCTACGAATAAGTCTGCGACACCATATGTCTAACTGTTACAGTTATGACACAATACCTACTTTTTTCTATTACCTGCTCAAATTGTAGCATTGGCCCATTCGTAGGCGCCATTGATTAGTATGTACATAAACTTCCACCGTGACTTCACCCGCATGGTATGGTGCTAATCTTAATTATTATTATTTATTTTAAATATTAGTAGGTATATTTGTCTTTTATCTGCGCAACAAACCATCTTGTATTTATCTGCTGACGGTGTCCTTAAAAATAACAGAATACCCTTATAGGCTATAACAAATATAAGTAATTATAAGTTTGTATGAAAACATCGATAGTGTAGGTACTCCAAGGTACGGAATAAATACCAAAAAGTAATTCTTAAACTGTGTACCTACGCTGATTATGGATGTATTGACAATACAGGAAATGACGTACTACAGTATCATAGAGGACATCAATATATTATGACACAATGACTACTTTTTTCTAGTAACTGCTCAAATTGTTGCATTGGCCCATTCGTAGGTGTCATTGATAAGTATGCTAAGGTTCCACCGTAACTTAAGATTAACACACAGTGTTTCTTTAACTTAAAAATAACAGAATACACAAAAGAAACGTTTCGCTTTAAATACGCGGTTAATGGTTAAAAGAATTATTATTGACATAATACAAAATTGTGGGTAATATCATTGAGGTAATAGATGCTTTAATGGGGACGTTTTGATTACACGCCAGTATCCGAAGACCCCTTAGTGGTGTAACGGAGAAATTATCAATATTACATCCAATACGAATATGGACTCTATTTCTATTTATATTAGAGTCTATATTAATAAGCAAGAGCCTTAAAAATTAGTCGTTTGATGTTATAATAGACACATTTGATACAGAAACAGGGATCAGGTTTAATTGGTGGCGTGGGATTATTAAGTAATTTTAGTCATATGCCAACCGCTACGGCATTATTCTAATATTAACCTCCATTACATAGTTTTGAAATATCAATCCATTGGTTTTCATGTGCCAGTAGCAATTTAGTTACTAAGTGTTTAAGGTCTATGTATTTTCTGTTACATATTTTGATATTTAGTTAAAAGCCACAGCAAAGCCGACACCGAATTACACTTCCTATAGTTACTAATAGTATAAATGCGAAAGTAACTCTGTCTAGTACCTTTTCACGCCTAAATAACTGAATCGATTTTGATGAAATTTAGTGCGGAGGTAGAGTAGAACATGAGGAACCACGTAAGCTAATATTTGTTCGGTTCTGTCAGTCCTGTAGTATATTTCGACCATGGTACTATTAAGGAGAATTTGTGGAAGAAAGGTCTTCTAATGGAGACGACGTCTTGGAAAAAGAAGCACAGGGTGACCCCGACCAGGAGCACAGGGTGACCCGGACCAGGAGCACTGATAGCGTAAAGAATATAGCGAGCATCTGCCGGTTTCAAAGGGCTCAGAAGTGGTCAGAGTGGCGCAAATTAGGAGAGGCATTGGACATCCAAAGGCTGATGATGACTATTTAGTAACTCCGCAGTCCCTAAACTCCAAAACTCCTTAACCTCCAGAACACCTTAAACTCCAGAACTACTTAAAGTATAAACTGAAATTAAAAGCTATTTTATTATTCGTTATTTGTCTCTCTCTGACGTTAATAGTGCTAATTTAATAACTTCTTAAATATCAGAATGTTGTATGTGTGGTCCCGAGCAATGCAATTAGAATGGTTGAGTTCGTGAATGGGAAAATTGACGGGATATTTCATTGGTTTTATGGTATTATGGTGTAGGCATAATATGCGGTAATTATGTCGACTTTTTATATTAAGTCAGTGATGTACCCACTGACTATTTTGTTTGTTGAGAAATAAATGAAGAAAAAAATTATGTTATGTACCGGGTAGGTACTTACGATAGATATTTTTCGCGTCGTTCAGCCGGGTCAATGATCCATGTAGCTGGTAAAATTATCTGCGTAATATATCGTGAGTACCCGTAACATAGCATAATGTACACTGTCTATGATGAATCGAGGCTAAGTCTTATAAAAGAAGGTCGACTTTTATAATAA
>DWJZ01004090.1:0-15883 GCA_018249125.1 Asbolis capucinus | reverse complement strand
CAGACAAGCAGGATGCGTCATGATGTTTTCCTTCGCCGTAGCAAGTCGTAATCAACCTCCGATACGCACATAACTTTAAAAATTAGATGCGCGCCTCAGTATTTCAGCCGAGGACCTCCCGTTAAAGAAACCAACCACTAGGCTGTCACTGCTTATGTCATAAATACCAACGGGTCAATCAAATTAAAATAATATGTCCGTCCTGACACATAAGGTTACTAATATGCAAAAACATCAAGGTGAAAAAAAAATGTGAGTATCGTGAGCTATGCATGTATTAATTAAATTTCGATAGCTCTAATTGTCGATGTCTGTGTCCTGTTGCTAAGTTCAATACTAAAAACCCAGCTTAACATAAAGCCAACTAAATCCGAGGAAACTGAATCCATATTTAAATTTTAATGGGAACCAGAAGATTTGCCAAAAATATAACAAGTTGAACGACTGTTTAATGCGAAGCTTTCGAAAAAATAATGTATTGATAAAAAATGAGTTCGTGTTTTTTCTAATAAATCCAGAGACTTAAAGCAAATGCGCTTTATTACCGAGTACGTCAAATATAAACATAACATTAGCAACTGGCATTATAAATCAATCAGGCAAAATGCGAGCGATTAAATTATTTTCAAACAAACTTGTATGTTTCATTCTCCAAAATTTGTTGAATTCAAGAATTTCAATTTCATTTCACAATTTTACATCTGACTTTAACAAAATTGTAAGTATTCACACTACAGGGAATTTTAAAAGGGTTTTTAGAGTGTTTTTGTACCCAGGAATTTCCATTTATTCACCAATTACATTTATAATTTTCTTTTATAATTAAGTACAGAATTAAACCAGAACTGGACATAAAACATTCTAAATGGGCATGTAACACTATTAATGGGAGTACAAGTAACCAGAAACAATCTTCAAACTAACGTAACAAGCGAAACGAACACTGAAGAGAAACGGTTTGCAAATCATAATGTGGCAAGGAATACTCCGTATATAATAAGAACCACAATAGATACGATGATTTGTTGAACCGCAGCGGGCGAGGCGAGGCGAGGTGAGTCAAGTTCTCACTGGCTCCTCCTGAATACTTCATTAGATGACTAAACAGAACTACTAATAAAGGATTCAAAGGAACAAATGAGACAAATAAAAGGCCACAAAGACCACAAGGAACATCTTTATTCCACTCGAAAATTATTTACTAATACATATATGGGTACAGTCAGTCATGTTTTTAAATACTTTGGTCTTAATCATGCCTCAATATTCGGTCTGACGCTGGAGTAATTGCAGGATGATACAAATCATACAAAAAAAACAATAATTCACACCACTCGTAAGGAACGTCGTATTAATTTGCACGATCATGGTCCGTGCGTCGACCCAAACGGCATTTAGCAGATAGCCCGCTTTAAAATAAGAATATTATTGTGACCGCCACTTGACCTCGTCGTCAAACTGAAAACACAACGACAAAATGAATGAAAACTGCAAATTGTTCTACTGAGAATGAAAGTTGACTACTAGTCACGTGCTTTTAGAAAAGCTACTCTTCTTTTGAGTTCTTACCATATTTTAGGTGTAAGTATTGCTATGGGTATGTCTGAGGTTCGTTATAGTCATTATTGATGCCTGTAGTTCTAAAACTTTCATTTCTATTTCGTCTTCCGCGCGCTTTCAACTATTTGAGAAATGAATCGCTTCCTTCATGGCTGGTAACGCGTCAGTAACCCCCTGGTTTTCCTAGAGTCTATGCATTTGTACCATCAGCCATGCTGGCATGCCCTACATTAAAGTATAAAATGGCAAGGACATTCAACATTCAATCAGTCATAGTACCAAATCGTCTTCAAATATCACAATGATTCCCACGCCTTGAGAGCGTCCATTAATAATATCTTAGTATCATCTTTAAGAGGCAGTAAAAGCGAATGGGCAACTTTTGGGACGCTGCGCAATGGGGAGTTAGCCGACGAGATGTAATCCGGTCGGTCATATAATATTAATCTGCTAGTTGTTAAGGCGCCGCGCCTCGGGTGGCGTGTGCTCTCGAGTTAGTGAAAGCGCGGGTGAAACTTCCGAGCGGAAGCGAACCGGCTTTCTACCCCGCCTCCCGTCTTGAAGAAAACTAACCCTGTCTGTATTTAGGAAGGAATGAACGAGCGTCGACCTCAGCAGATCCAGCTTAGCGCGTCGCGGTCGAGTATCACTTTGCGGCTAGAATCCTTTTAACGTTACAACAAAACTAACTCCGCACTTTCCTTTCTTACAAAATAATAATTCTTCAATATATTTTTAACTAATTTTAGTTGGTTGAAGGTTATGTTTAGTTTTGTATGCAGAAATAAACCTTTTAATATACACTAAAAACCGCTAATAGGATTATAAATTTGTTAAGCATATAAATATGTATATCCGATCAATAAGTCATTACAAAATCTCCGATCAATAAGTCATTACGTGGCTCAAGACTTCGGTGACATCTGGGGAGCATCAAATTAGCCTAAATTACGCTATTAAGACTATAATTTACAAGTGTCAAGGATTTAGCTATATGGCTATGATCTTATCGTTTGGAATGGAGCCGAATAGCGGCTGTAGGTACGTAATTTATGGAGCGAAGTTCATCTGTGGCTTAATATCTCTGATTTAATTGATTTCGAATTCAAATTAGATCACACTACAAAATTGGCTAGGTACATTGTATAAATATTCATAAAATTACCTTTTTTACTAATAGAGCATTCATAGGGACGTCTATATATTTATATCAAACGATAAAATCTTATATTCAAATTGAATTCCAATGTAACTGTAGTGTGATTCTCATTAATTCAAATGTGGCATGTTATTGTCTCATTGATATATTGTCTCAATATTTAACTTGTAGTGTGATAGTAACCATATGGTGAAATGACATTCGTATGTTGAGCTTGAACCCATTTACATTCATTAATCTTTTAGGGACGCGGATATTGGATATTAATGAACCGTTATAATATAGATATGTTTTTATGGAAAGCCGAAAACCAGCAGAGAAGCCGCTTGACGAAAGGCCCATGAATATCAAGACCATCAGGACCACCAAAGGCATCATCAAAGGCAGGTTGTCGGTTAAGTAACAAATTACTGGCTTTGAAGCACCCAGCTATCGTGTCCCTCTGTAGCTGAGCTACAAGCTTCTGAGCTGGCATGAATAGAGCTACATGGAGGACACGTGCTTTCGGGATCGCTACCCCGAACCGTGCAGTAATCGACCCAGGGAAGGAAGAAGCTGTTTGTATGGCCGCACAGTGCCGCAGACTAGCCTTGGTGGTGGGCCTGAATGGGGATTCGCGCGCATAGGTCTCCAGTTGTGTTCCTTGAGAGATCACGGAGTCTTTAAAGCGCCAGGGCAGGCATTAAAAACCTAACATACCCCGGTACTTCTCCCAAAGTGCCGGACACTATTTGAAGGTTTCCCCCTCGACAGAAAAAAAGCCCTCAGCTGTATTAAGACATCGTATGAAGAGGGTTGACCAGGTAACTCATATACTCTTTAAAGCTTCTGCACAGGAAATCCTATTATAAATTTGCCTATCTTTCTTCGTGAAGAAAACCAAAAGAAAAAGAATCAACCTACGTCACTGTTCAACATAAGTCCGGTGCTGTAGACAAGAAACAACCTCTCTCTCTCGCGCTATCAGTAAACACTGCTCGCAGTTACGGAGCTTGTTATTCAGCTCCGGTTATTCATATTTTGCTATAAAGCCAAAATATTTCAGTATAACTGACATCGCGGCAAATACGATAACAAAACAATTTTTCTTTTAGAAAACCTGAAAAAAAAGAATCAACCTACGTCACCGTTCAAGAAAAGTCCGGTGCTGTACATATGTATACAAGAAACAACCTCTCTCTCTCGCTATCAGTAAAGTCAGCTCACAGTTTACAGAGCTTGTTATTCAGATCAGGTCATTTAAATCTACACTGATATTATAAAGAGGAAAGATTGGATTGTTTGTTTGTTTTAATTAAATAGGCTCCGAAACTACTGGACCGATTTAAATAAAAAATGCCCTTGAAATCCTACATTAGCCCTTATGTAAATACGCTATATTTAATAAGAGAAAAAATAGGGATTCGCGTGAAAATTTCGACAATGTAACCCAACGTGTGAAAAACGTACTAAAAAATCCTTATATCGTGTACGTTGCGGAAATGATTGACAATAGAGCAAAGTGATGCAAAACAGTCTTATGAATATCAATATCAATAAATAAATTCGTGATAGTGTATGTCTAACTGTTTCAATTTTCTGGTAACTGGTTCTTCCGAAGCGAAGCGAGGGCGGTTTCTAGTTTTGCTATAAAGCCAAAATATTTCGGAATCACTGACATCACGGCAAATACGATAAAAATATTATTTTTCTTTTAGAAAATCAGAAGAGAAATTATCAACCTACGTCCAACAAAAGTCCGGTGCTGTAGACAAGAAACAACCTCTCTCTCGCGCTATCAGTAAACACTGCTCGCAGTCTACGGAGCTTGTTATTCATGCGCGGTATTTCACGGTATTAGCGCGTTACGTTGTTTTATTGTGTTCATGTTTACACTGACGGGAACGTCTTCAATACCCTGTCGCAAGGTCGGACGCCACGTGCGACCGTTTATGCTACACGCCTCGACTACACCGTCCTTGTCTTGTTGTTGGCGAAATTTTACGAGAATATTATTATCGTCTGACGCAAATCTTTCCGCATTGGTTGTGGAGATTTTTACTGGAATTATGTTAATATCCACATAACGTTCATTTTCACTATAAACACCGCCATCATTAAAACTGATAACTGTCGTTTGACACCTCAGCTCTGATCTCACTATCTACTCGGATTGTCATTTTACCAATTCAGAATTTTACAAAATTCACTCACATCTGACAACATAATGGCACACTCTAACAAAGATCGCGTCACGATATTTTCTTTTGCTGAACAAGTGACCTTCGAACAACCGCGAAGTCGCGTCGTCTTCGACTTACCTACTCGATGGTTTCAAAAGTATCAATTTAAAGTTTCAGAATTAGCCGATCACAAAAAAAAATCCCCGACGTATATATATTTTCTTTGAAGGACGAAACATTATGTCCCTGAAGAATGAGGATGAATAATCTTGGAATTTACATACGAGACTATAACAGAAAGAGACAAATGTATTTACCAAGCTGTCCATTATTTATAATTATTTTATTATTCAACAATTTGGAAGTCAAATTATATTACACCATATATCAAGGTATTATATTCATTGTTAGTTACAAACAAAACCTACTGACGCCATGGCATCGTAATTATAATATTTCTCGAACATTTTCCGGTCGTGTAACTAATTAAGACAAAACTGCCCATTGTTTTAGAAACAAGTCGCACTCAGTACCAAAATTATTATTAAATTTTTATTTATAATTCATATAATATATATAAACAATATATAAATATAGTCAGAATAAATCATAAATTGTTGTCGTCCCAGTGAAACCAACTACGCAGTTATAAGTTAGCATCAAAAAAGATAGTAAATAAGAATAGTATTGACGTGTTAAATATGTTATTTACCTTATAATCCATACTGATTAAATATAGGCGCCCGACGAGTTATAGACGTCACTCGTAGACCTTCCAGAATCACGGCGCAAACGGCATAGGCAACTTTTCAATGCGCAAAAAGGCTTGAAGGGATTGTAACAGGAAACTAAAGTATATGTATATGGTCATCGTAAAATACAAAATCATAAAACTTTGTAATGAAGCAACTCATAAATTAATTTTAAGCGATTTTGAATTTTGACCTATATGAAAAATATGTCTCGCGTGACGTAGCAGCAGGAAAAAAAATCAGTCAGTTACATAACCAAAATGTAGAAGCAAAAAATGCTGACGCCAACAAGTCACCGCGCACGGCGACTACCGCAGCCATAAAACTGCCATAACTTGCAATTACGTGTCATAATAACTCGACGCAACCAATGAGGTGTTGTTATGTAAATAACAAATTGAATGAATTATGGAGAACTTTACAAAATAATAAACAGGTAAGTAAAATAACACTATAACCTAAGATTTAATAATATTAATAGCAAAAATTAAATGAATTTGGTACATTTTAAACGGAAACCCTGACTCCAAGAAAAGCGTGATCTGTGGCTGTGCTGAGTTTCGATTTTTTTTTTCAAATTTAAATGTCCTGCGTGGGACAGACTTAATTAACGCTTCCGAGGATAACTATTTTTTTAATTTTTTCTTTTCGGAAGACTAAAAAAACTCAACTACCTGACGATAGGGTAAATCAGTTTAAAAATATATTTTTATTAAAATTCGTTTCCGTAACTATTTTTGCCATCAATTTTCACGTAAAAATAATTTAAAATTAAAATACATATTTAAAGATTCATATTTAAATTTAAAAATATATATACATATTTTAAAACTTCTGGTTATTTACATTTTTTTACTAGGTTACGCTTTCGAAGGTCAAGGTTTCAAAATCCCGATTTTACACAAAAATATCCAAAACTGATAATATTACATATATAATTAATATTTACGCACGTACTAGATGATATGATATTATTTGTCAGTACATGTAACATACAAACTAATAAATAATTCCTATGACATTAATTCGCTAAGTAAATTTAATGCAACGCTGACGCGGACGACCCGGGCAACACTATTGCCGAAACAACACCAAGGTCGAAGATAACACCGCACATGATTTTAGTGCAACAAAAATAAATACAGAAGAATAGGACTAACAAACAATGGCGTGTTTCAGGTCCACAATGAAATAGCCTTGTGTAATGTGACAGGCGGAGTAAGGCAAACATGGTAAAGGTCGACAGCCGCACTGGAAAGAAACAACAATGGTCCGAAACGTTGCACTTGTGTCATTAACATCCGAGGTACGTCAAACAATATCAAATACGACCTTCGCTGAAGGACGTCCTCCAATCAATAAGCCGAAGGGCATCAGAGAATGTGCAATTTTGAACGTCGAATGTGACGCTATGTACTAGCGACCTGAATACACCTAAAAATTTTAGGTCATAAATTTTTCATATTGAAAATCTTTCCAAATTTTTCATTGAAGAAATATGTTATGTTTCAATAACTACATTTAGTATACTAAATATGAATCAGAATCTATACGAAACGAAACGAAAACGATCTATACGAAATAAAAACAGTTTCAAACGTAGCAAAATTAACGTGTTTTCACCCTAGTGAATCACAGCGGCCCTGAAAAACGGAAATAAAAGGTCGACTAAGGAAATTATGGGAAAACGGTTTCCATCCACGAGAAATTACTCCATTAAGTTGTATGCGAATTGCAGTAGAAAGTCGTGTATTATTCTGCAAGAGAAAAGTGTGTCGTAGTAATGAATGTAATTTCAGTCATAGAGATATTAAGATGTGTTGAACAAAGAAAATGCATCGTCTCTAATTGATTGTAATTTGTAAATAGATAATAATCTAATTCTTCTGGTCTAATATAAAACGCGATGTAATCTGCTCCAGAAAGATACAATTATATCAAATTTAATCAAACTCTTCCTTAGGTGGTTTCTCTCATTATTTCTATGTCCATTTTCTACTACTGTTGAGCATTATTCAAAAATATTTTCAGTCAACATTAAACCGTGACAGTGGCAAATATATATCAAACATAATACCGTTCTATTATCGACAGCTCTTCTCTCGTTGCCATGTTAATGGACAGTGGAACAAATAGCAGCCACATAGTAAATAAACAATATACAACTTGCAAACAAAACATTATTTTAACCCATTTTGCCCGTGATAGTTCAACAGAATGATTCATTAGTCGTTAGTCGTGCCTCTAATGTTGCAATTGCAACTGTGAGGCCTGGAGGGGAGTTACTATGTTATTTTATTATGCCTTCTATACTCGTGCAAATTCGATCTATAATGTATAACAAACCGTTGCCTAGCAATCTGTGACAAACAGGAGAATTCAACTTTTTGTTAATTTATTTGTTAGCTCTTTTGTACCATTACATTTTTAAAAACTTTTATTTGTAATTCGTGTTATTTGCTTAGTGACAAAAGCATAACGTGCATTAAAATGAAAATCAACAAATTGTAAAAATATAAAACAAAATACTTCAATAGGTTGAAAGGTTGTTAACTCCTTCATGAAATTAAGGATGTCAGTGTATGAATTTGTGAATAATGTTGTGTGATTTGTAGTTTGTACTTATTCTTTAATCAATACTTACTAAAATAACTTATTTTCAGTAATATAATGAATAGTTTAGTGGAAAAAACCTCATTTATGTCAGTTAGTGAAAACCCTAAATAAGATTTTCTATGGTTTGTTTACATTTATTCCAGATCGAAGTTAGTAGGTTGGATTGTATATCAATTGTGTGTAAATTAATATAAATAAATAAATATTTAAGGACAATCCACACACGGTCATCTGATCCTAAACTAACCATATTTGCTTGTACTGTGGTAATCAGACGACTAATAAACATATATACATATATGTATATTTATATATACATACTTATTTCTGTAGATATTTTTATTACACCCGGAAACAGCATTTAAGAAACACGTCAAAGATTTATATTTATGTAATGTTAGTTGAAAGTATAATATGAATATTGAATGCTTAAGTAAAAATATATATGAACTAATTATTTGTGTATGTATGTATGTTCAATTTATCTAAGAAAGATACTCATTTAGTTAAAATTATCTATTTTTATTATGTGTACAAAAAAACAAAACAAAACAAACGTTAGTTCTAGGTAGGGATCGAACCCACGACCTGCGGCCTCACAGCCAGGTTCACTGACCACTAGAACAACGCGCCAGTCAAGACACACATCGAGAGGGAGCATATACCATAAAAATTTCACTTGCGTTATATAAGCAAGTACATAAATGCTTAAGAAAATTACCAAAGTAATCTCAAATGATAATAAAATTTATGAACAAAACATAAATTATTAAAACGAAAAGTCAAGGCTAATGTGCACCTGACTTAACAAATACTTTAGTGAAGTCGATTTCGTGACAGATAATAATAAATATTCAATGGCTTTGTTTCAGTAGATGAAATTAGATAAAGGCTACACGATTGTTCGGATTCTCTGATAATATCTACTATTTTAGTTAATAAGTTATTGGACATCAAGTCAAACGATAATGTACGTGAAGACATGAATACAACAAACATGTATGATGAAGTTAAAATATATCATTAAAGGTATTCACAGTACCGTTTGAAAGGTTACGAGTCACGACACTACTAAATTTAATGTCACATTAAACGACAAATTCAGAGTTACGCAGTAACATTATACTGTGATCTATTAAAATGTCGAAAGTTGTATGGTTAAAAGCTATTGCAGTAATATACAGCTGTCGGAATGCATATGAATGCAAAACATAATGACATTGACCAAACTAATTTTGCCACTAACACAGTTACATACGTAACGAATAAATAATGAGATAAATTATTAGTAGTAGTAAATTATCAGTGCTAAGTATAATATTTGTTAATGGTTTCTAAAATATTGTTATTAATGTTCGTTTTTTATTTTTATTTTACGCCTACCATACATTTTCACCTTCATCAAGGTAGTACCAGTAAAATAGTGCTAGAAGAGAATGTGTCATTCCACCCACTGTAAATATTTGCAATAAAGGGTAAATAAATAAGTAAATAAACAAAATTAATTTCATAAATTCCTTATCATTATTAATTACTAAAGCATAAGTATTATTAATTAGCTTACAGTTTAGCGAAGTCAATGAAATGAACTGTATTTTGAATAAGACTCCGTTCAGTAATTGAACCAAAACCTATTTATATTGAATTGTAAAATTTTTATAATCTGTTATTAATAGCCAATGTTGGCTTCAACCCATTCATGGCCCACTACTGAGCACGGGTCAACCATCATACTGAGAAGGCCTAGACCACTCCACCACACTGTTCCCGTGAAGACGTTATACTAGGTAGCGACTTATAGTTAATTTAGTTTGTAAACATTGTCAGGCGCGTGCTCAACCGTAATTATTTCTAGACTTAAGCTTGTAATGCATATTTCATTTTATATTAAAATTTTACTCATTAATAACTTGGAAAACTAATAATCTTACTTTTAAAGTTTGTAATACCATTAAAATACTACCATTATAATAATACCATACCATATAATAATACCATTATAAAAAATAATGTAAACAACAGACAGAAATTAATTTAAAAACTGGTCCTAAATAAATTCGATATCTAATTAAGTACTTACAATTTATAATCGAACGACCGATTTTGACAAATAATCTCTATACGTCGTGATAAAAATTATCAATTGTATTAACATGGTAGACATGGAATTTTTTTAAAGTAAGCTACTACTATTTTTGTGACACTATTTTATAAATTATATATGTTTTACATATTTTTATATATGCAAGTCTACTGTTATGTAATCAATAAGATCTTTATCAGGAACGACAAGGAATCATATTACATGTGATAATAACAGTATCGAATATGAAGCTGTTGCTACTGATTCCAGTATCGGATTGATAAAACAAATTATGATTTATAAGCAAAGTTACGACAGCATTTCTATCAATGTCAAAATAAAGTCTCCTGGTTTTTAGGGCTAAACTTTACGGCATTGTTAATTTATATAAAACCGGATAAAAAACTATAATGTATTATAAATGGCTAAGGGATAATTTTGTTTTTGTTTTATTATATACGCAACATTATTATTATTAAGCTGAGTATAATTCGACATTTCAAATAGAACATCTATCTCAATTCAGACTTGAGAAAATAATTAGTCGCGTATCGTCCATAATCTGCGCCCAGACGTTTCTTTGTAAACATTAGAACAATGGCCAACGCGTAACTAACCGAAAGCTGTTCGACCACAATGGAAAGTTGCGTTCGCGAGTTACGTAAATAACAACGCAGTTTAAGTAAACATGTTTCTGAATATGCTCCATTTTTCAACGAATCAACCTACATTGTTATGAAAATTATCGACATTAATTATAGTTCTAGGAATTGAGCAAATAAGTTAAGTAGTAATATTATCGTATCCCAAGTTTTCCACTACACATAAGAATAGAGGAAAATCATCGTCATTATCTTGAGAATGGAGTAGAAACGCTCAGTAATGGTGCACGCCAGTCTCTCGTACGTGGCATCTAAATAAAACGAAATATTTCAGGACATGATGGTTTTTATTGTACAAAAATAGTGTGCAAGCGTGTAACTCGTGCCTCACGACGTACACAAACAAAATATTAAACCTATATAATTTTATGTATAAAATGCATTCACTCAGTAAGTTAGACATAGCCTATTTTGTTTACAATATTATATAGGGAGGTGTATCGTTGAGTTTCACAACTGCTAATGGGCCCGCCCTCTCTTGATTCCACCACTGCGGGCTTGACGTTGTCGAGCTCTAAATTCTAGTTATATATTCCACACCTTTTCCTGCCCAATGTTTCTAACCACAATTTTAATTAAGGCATTCATTTCCTGCATGTTTAAATTTAATTTTCTAAGAGCAGGTAATGATAACTTGGGCCATTATCTAAATCGAATAGCAGGCATCATATAAGTAAATGTCACATAAAATAAATGAATAGAAAGAGAACCGACACCCAAAACCAATATTATCCGGTCGTTGTGCGACTGAGGGGCGGCTGTGGCTAATGCAAATGACAAGGTCCAACTGACACGCATTAAAATCTAAATTTTAAGAAGATAAGACGGCCGTGACATCTCGTCTACGTCGAGCCTATCGAATAGAAAAAGTAAAGCAAGAACTAATTTATCATGCCGTCCCACGCATACGCCGACCAATATAAGCAAACATAACACAGAAATAAAAAATATAAAACATCCCATGGAGTGTAAAACCCAACGATAGTAACGCGGCGACGTTTGTGCCGACGTATGAATCGACGAATAACTTAGTTATATTCACATTATCTACATTATGGAACTTTATCTGGTAGCATCATATTTGGACCCCTGCATAAACTTAAAGAGGAAATTACGGGAAAGCAACTAGAGTAAGGTTATAAATTTATTGATTCGCCGTTCACAGTTTACATTACTCTAACGGAACGAACATGCAGCGTCCATTCATATTATTTGCGGGTAACGTAAAATAAAGCCATGCTTCCTGATCATTGTCTCTCCTACATTTTAACATTAACGAATACATATGGCAATTTTCAGATCCGGTAACCTTTAGTAGTACCCTACAACCTATTATTAAGACGATGGATAAAAATACATAGAGGAGTTTAGATATTAACCAGGAAGCCTATACGGATATTCATGTTTCTTCATGTTACGCAAACTATGAAAATTTAGGTTAGAGCCATCAACAGACCTAATGAAGTGAATGACCTACGCGGCTTGTTCAACAAACACAGATACGATGCCGGTGAAGTAAAAAATGGTCTATCGTGACCACTTACCAACACTGCACCTTTTATGTAACCACAGCTATACTATACAACGCTCAAAGGTCATAATTTAAAAGTGACACTTTAACTTTAGACGCAAATTAATAATGATATACAACATCAAGATTCTCTTGGCTCGCTAATATAAAAATGCATTTTACAAAATACTATAACCGAAGGAGATCAAATGCAATAGCATTCACATAGAATATAAAATGATTAATGTTCAATAAAACAAAATAATCTGCGTTAAGAATTACAAATAAACTAATAAATTAATGACAATATTGATATACGTTAACGATGAAGGCGATTTTCTTTATTTGTTTAGGTATTTACAGCGTCCTCAGATTGTAATAACTACAGAAGGAATTTTATAATGATATTGACCTAATAAAATGAAACACATTTCAAAAGTGGGCAAAAATAGCTTTCATATTATGATTTAAGAAAACATACTTTTGAAATTGAAATGTTCAGATTACATTAGAAATTTGGAACAGTTCAAATTACGTTAATACGACACCGGAGGCGGTCTTGCGTTCATAAAAAGGCGTTTAAGGTAAAAGTGAGCCAAGAGCCATTAGGAGTGAGTACAAAAAAAAGTCATTAGCACTATGAACCGGTGCACACGAGGCGCCACCCGGAACGAGTGGCGCGGTGAAAACCACGGGAAACCGCAACGTTGAGAACACCGCCGCACTCGCAGAACCGTGTCAGTAGTGTGAAACGCTAATTGCGCACGAGTTAGGGCAGCAGATACGCCGCCACAGGTAATCGCGGCCCGGATCACTCTAACTACCACCATCGTGTGCCTATTCCTTTACAACCGTCATTAAATGCCGACAATAGTTTTCATATTCTACATCTATACTTCTAGGTTAATACACGTAAACCATTGTGAGACGGCGAATCATAATTTTAATACATCCAGACAAAGCTCCATTTCAGCTTCCTAAGCTAATGTTAATAATAAATTAATTATAGAATCTACAGGAAACCGATTCGGAGATCTCAATTATTGGATCGCTATGAGACGCTCCGTGTTTGCCTCGCTGTGACAATTTGAGTCCAGCTCAAATGGCGAGCGTGAGCTCCCTGGACTGATTGACGACACACGCATCCAATTAGCATAAACCGCAATTTGATCACAAGGGCCTTAGGCAGTAACTAAGGTTAAATCACAAATGCTGCGCGGGGCCTCGCCGCTTTTAAACGCAGGCGAAAACCCCGACTTCACTTCCTCATTTTTTTTGTCACCCGACACGAGTCTGTCACCATTCACTGCACTGTTTACTTTTAAATCGCGGGTCGCGATTGTACATCTGTTCACGACACTTTCACTTTTATCGCTGAAGAAGGAACGGCGGTCAGAGTTCGTAGCCGGCGGCGAGGTCGAGAAAATTTTTATTTCCAAGTCGCGATGACCATTCATTGATGTCACGATTTCAGATGATATTTCTAAAGCCAGCGGCGATCGAGGCTCAGGTGAATTCGGACGTTTTGTAGGGAACAAAGAATACAGATTAGGGAACGAAAGAGCATCACCAGCGCTCACATCACGTCTTTGAGGAACACGCGATGAGGGGTCACTCCAACTACGTCTTAGCGTCGATTCTACACCTCGTCTACCTAGAGGTCCGACAACTTTCATCGAATCTTCTAATTTTGTGGGTGCAAAATCGCCACTGGAATTCTCGTCAAGCAAATCTGCGATCGAATCGGCATCCCATATCTGTCCCACAGGGTCACAATAACGACACTGACAAGAACTGACGGCTGATTCTGATGGTGAAGCTGCTTCTGCCAATCCAAAACGAGTAGCTTCGAACGCTTCTCCTAAAGCTTTTACTCTATAGGTCTCCGGCGATGGATCCGGATACTCTAACACTTTCACATCTAATCGATATGGTAATGGAATTTCTCGAGAAAAAGATTCGTCATATATGCCGCGCGGCATCGATCCCATATTTGAAATCGCACAGTGATCAACTTCACCGAGATCTAGTCCAGCAGAGGTTAAATCATGAGGAACGATGTTATTGGGTTTCCTATCCTTTTTACGCCTTTTACGCGGTTTTATAATTCTCGGCAACATCGTTTCAGAATTCGTAGAGCCGGAACTTTCATCGCTAGCAACACTAACTGCATCCGTGTTGTTATTATTGTTATTGCGACCGTTCCGTGTTGTACGCGCTTGTTGCTGTTGATTTCGCGTCCTCACACCTTCAGGCGCCTCACATCTGTCCCTCGTCGCGTGGTCAATATGTCCGGGTGGTCGGTGGTTTCGCTGTTCGGGTACGGTGGTATACTTTCGCCGATCATGTCGATTCTGTATGATGAGAGGTGCACCCTGGGCCTGCATCGCCAATTTAGAGACGGGCGTGTGTCGAGGCGGCGGAGTCCTACCGGCCATGGAGATGAGCGGCGCTCCGAGCCAAGTGTTTGGATGTGGAACTCCATAAGGCGGGTAATACGGTGGTGGATAACCCGGTGCGGTGGCTGCATAATGAGGGCGAGGGGGTTCGCGGCGCCCGAGGGCGGCGCGCTCGCCCGGACTCATATCGTCGTCGGGATCGTTTAACCCATATTCGAAAAAGTTACGTTCACTGTCACGGTAAAAGTCCGAGTTGCGACGCGATGTCGTAATCGTAGACTAACATCGGAGGCGCGTGGGGAGTGGTCGCGAGCGTGCGCCGCGGTAGTCGGCAGAGGACTGGAGTGAATGACGCGAGCCGGCCGCGGCCGCGATCGCCGGGTGGGAGTGCCGCTGCGGCGCACCACGCGACTATCACCGGCGTCGATGCACCGGAAAGCTTTACAACCCTAATCGCTCCGCAATTAAAACGTTGTTTACTTTCCTGGCAGACTAAAAAAATATAACTCATACACATTGTGTCTTGCCAGATTTTAAACACGGTTGTGTCTGGTAGATAAAATTGTTTAAACAGCGTCGGTTTAACAGCTAAGAATGTTTGAAAAATTTATACAAGTTCACCATTATCGTTGTAAATGTTATGTTCTATTAAATGTAAAATTTCTGTACGTGGCAATAAAAGCTTATACTATTGTTAACTCACCGAATACATTAATATTAGATGACAGTTTCGCTTACCTGAAAATAATAAGACATATTGTTAGTAATGACAAAAAAATAAGGAGTAACTTACGGGTGTACTTTGTTGAAAATTCTTAAAACTTTGCTATTCAACTTAGTATGTAATTTAAAAAACTCGTTGTGGTAAGGGAGATTTATTATTGGCATCGGACTATATGATTTATACCTAACATTACTCATCATATAATATATAGGTACCAAGAAATTCTAGATCCTAAATATCGAAAACAAAAAACTAT
>DWJZ01004089.1:0-15883 GCA_018249125.1 Asbolis capucinus | reverse complement strand
ACTATGGTGAAACAACTGATAAACATACATATATATTTTTAAATACATACTTATATAGATATTTTTAAATCAAGACAGACAGAACAAACAATTCTACTCATCTCAAAAAAATTTGACCTGAGTGGGAATCGAACCCTCGACCTTTGGTGTAGCAGTCAGGTTCACTAACCACTAGACTAATCAGCTTGTCTGTTATACAATTCAATTACAATCCAAAGATAGCTTTATTCTATTTATGGCCCACTAGTGAACCCGGGTGTGTCTACATCACTGAAGAGGCCTAGAGAGATAGGATTAAAGCCGTTCATCACAGCTCACCTGGCGAAGTGATGCAGCAGATAGTCGAGTGTAGCTCTCGCGGGCGCGGTGAGTGCAGAGTTGAGCAGCGCTCGCAGCGCCAGCAGCCGCCAGCTGCGGTCCTTCAGCTCCACCCCGCCCGCTATACAGCCGCGCATCGCTGTGGACATTACACCACATTATGTCACAAACATACCACATCATCTCGCCTTCTCCAAAAATTGCATTTTTGTACTGGTTCTCACTCTCGCAAGGACGAAAACTATACTCGGTGCGAATTCTAGATTAAATTTGCACCGAGTATAATTGTATATATACTAGCTTACTCCCGTGGCTTCGCCTCCGTAGTTCGTTAATAAGCAGCCTAGGTGTAATTCCAGGCTGTAATCTATCTCTGTGTCCAATTTCATTCAGATCCGTTCAGTAGTTGTTATAATACAAAGCATCGTCTACTGAAAAATTGCTTAATAAGTACAATTGAAGAGAGATATAGATATATTGATACAGTGTAAAGAAATAAGCAAGAGGAACCCAAGAACTCACGCCACACTTGTGATAGAACTTTATTTCTAAACAAAGTGTGTAGCAAACTTACCCGCTATATCTTCTAACTGCGCCATGCTAGCCTCATCTAAAAGTGGCGGCAGTTTCTTAGAAAAGAAATCTTTGAGCGCGGTCGCTACAGCGTTCACTGGGATGTCTAGCGAATCTAGATCTATGTTAGGATCTGGAAATTAATAAAGTCAGTAGACCTTGTGTTAATTGGCAGGTCTATGGAGTTTTTTTTTAAAGTTTTATTAGTAGTGTACATATTCGGTTTGCTTTCAAATCATCCAAAGATAAAAGTAACTATATTCTGTAAATATTGGCTAAATCATCGACCAAGATCATAAGCATATGAACCAACCAAGATACCATAATTATCAAAACCAAAGCACTGCATCAACATTCAAAAATTTAGTTTTTTTATTGGTGATTTTAACACTACTAAATTTAATTTTTTCATAAGTTTTACTTGTTTCCCGTGCATAGGACACGCATTGTGCATAGTGTCCTGTAGAAACTTCTAAAATATGCTACAATCATATTTTAATTAAAGTAAAATTAATAACCATTTCTACAATATCATACATCATTTATTTCTTGACTACGATCATATGTTATCTATAGTATCTATGGTATCGTTTAATGTAAGTTAATAAATAAAAAATAAAGTCAGAGAACCACGCCTACCTTCATAGAACTTTGTAAAGAGCATGTCGACGTGCGCCCTGTTCCCGGGCACGCGGTACAGTCCCTCGCTCGCCAGCCCTTCACGTTCTATAAACTGGATACACTTCTCAACGAACAGCGGCACGCCGTGCGGACCCTGCACGGACAGACAGACAGACCTTGAATGCTTTTTCATATTCCAACCAAACGAGACATGGTCAATTGATGGTACGTGATCACCGACACCCATGGACATTACGGATAGACAAACATACATTTAATGTTTTTTCATATTACAAAACACTGGTCTGCGACGCTAGGTTGGGCTTTAACTAACAAAGTACGTCTGTGACCGCGTTGCAATGGCCTAGGATAAAAACTCCAATCCCATGCTGGCAGATCAGGGTGTAAGAGGCGACAGAATTCAACTGCTCGTTAGTAGGGCTTCGCGGAAGGTCTTATTATTATCTTTTTAAAGCTCTCTTAGTAAAGCTGGTCTAGCTAGCTACCACCCTCATAGTTGAGTCTGCCGATAAACGATTGATCTCCGCCGCGCACGGACATTAGCAACGTCTGTCTATGGCGTCACTAACGCTTTGTTAGCCAGAAAAGATGTTGTCAACCTGCCCGTGTGGGGATGACAAAGAAAAAAGTACATCGGTAAAGCAACCTGAGAGAATAATGACTACAGCCACACCAACAAAATTTCACTTGAGGATGTGTGACAGAAGAATGGGAAAGAGGATGACTGAAGAAAGACCGGGAGAAGAAAATCGTGAAAATGTTGATTCTATTTATACCATATCGGTATATTATATTGTGTAGTGTATTGTAAATTAAATTTTAATATGCCAATTCTAAAAGTTTCATTACCTGTGGCCCCCAATTCTGTATTGCCGTAGCATTCGCCGCATGTGAAGAGTTCTTCTTGTCTTTGCTCTTGAATTCCTACAGAATAAAAAAAAAATTACTTAAACCGTGTTAATAATTAACCTGTGCATTTATTCATAAGATGCTGTAATAGACAATAATTAACCACTATTAGTATAGTCTATATACTTTTGTTATCATTTATGCTCATCATGCTCCATACTAATTAAGTCCAGAAATCTATAAATTCCAATTTTAATATAAGCACAAAATCAAGTGGGAGTATAATTTTTACTTTTATTTATATCGTTTTTATATCTCGGTACAGTATTATTTGATTATATTATATTAATTAACATGTACATGTACAATAATAAAGGGTCTCCACAACCTGATTGATATAAAAGCTTACCTTATGCCGCCTGTCATGTTTCCCGAACGGCTGACCTCTTCTCCTGGAGTCAGCGGCGCTGGAAGACGAATTGTCTTGCGCAGACGAGGGATAGTCCCCGCCCATCATCTGGTTAAACATTGACTGGTTTTCAATCTAAAATGTTTAATTTATATTTTTAATAATCATAAATAACATTCTATTTAAAACAAAAATAAAAAATAAACACATTATATTTTCAATATAATATGATTGGGCTAGTGGTTAGTGAACCTGACTGCTAGGCCGCAGGTCGTGGGTTCGATCCCCACCCAGAACAAACTATTCTGTGATGAGCTGGAATGTCTATGCTGTGTGGGTGTAATAAGAATCTAACCATACATCCGTACAAATTGTCATATATATAATATTTGAAAGATATTATTTATATTCAATGTAGTACAATACCTTGTGTGGAGGCTCGTGGTGCGGCGGCGGTGGCAGGGGGCGTGGCCTCCTCGTCTCTCCGTCTGAACTGCCGTCACTAGAATCACTGGCACCTACAGAGAACAGATCATTGGATTATTCCACCTCAATATCCTAATTAATAAATACATGTATATGTATTGATAGATTTTTAATACGGCCGTAATCTAGAAATTAAGGAAATATCCCGCTTTTTGAAATAACAATTAACGAGATTTTATATTCTAACCTGTATAACATATATGTATATAAAATTGGAGAACAACTTGAACTGAGTTCGTTAATTTTTTTTTTGAATTTCCAATAATTGGTAGAATCCAGTCTGATAGATCCAGAATCAAAATCAAGTAAATTGGAATTAGTAGCTACATAGGACAATATATGTTTGTACATTCTTTATTTAATATGAACAATATAAATAATGTAAATTCACCTTTGTCTTCTTGCGTTCGCGCCCTATACCCAGTGGGTAACTCCGGCGGTCCAACGAACATGCCCAGTTTGGGGACTCTGGGACTTTGGACCGCCACTAAGTTTCCTAAGGACCTGTCAATAAATAAAAACAATACAATAAAATATTCTTTTTCTTTCATCATTATCGCAAAGAGAATAACTAAATATACATTTTAGACATTTTTTCTTTTCTTACTTTCTTCTTTACTAAAAGCGTTGGGTAAATATTGGTTACTTCGTAAATAAGTATGTAAGTCTCCTCTACGCGATTTGCATGTAGTAGCGATTTGTCTTTTAAAATATACACAAAAAGCAAACAGACTAAATCGCAACATTGATACGTAAATCTAACCAAAACAAACTATTCTCAAACATAAAATTCCATTTACATCATATACGGATTTTAAACGAACGTGAAATGTTCCAAAAAAAATCAAAATGACGTATTATCCGAAGCAATTTATTATAAGTGTGGACACCGAGCGCCACAAAAGATTACTGTGCATTAAGAAGACAATATTTTGGAAGGAAGGATTTGAATTCTATTCTTGAAACTTGTCAACTACCAAACATACCGTTTCTTGTAATGTCGCGGCGCATGATGCGCGTTATGCCGCCTGCGCGCGTGCGCTCTCGCTGCGCCGCCAGACGCCTCGCTCGACCCCGAACTGTCCGTCTCTGAAAACGCTGTAACACACACGACAATTTAAAAAGGAAAAAAACAAATTCAAATACTTTTTTTAGGTAGAATAAGTTTAATGCTTGACATCGATCCCACCTGATGGAAAGTGGCGATGATGTCTAAGGAATCGGGCGCATTAACTTAGTAAATGCCTAATCACTCTAAATGTATTTATTCGAAGTTGGTTTTTAAACTACATCAGCTATTTATACATATAAAAGATCAACTCACATGGTTGATGTAAGGGTGTTTTTTCGTGCCTTCTATGCCTTCTTAACCTGGTCATCGAAGGCGCCTCCATGTATTCATTAGTTTCTTTTATCTAAAACAAAACAAATTTTGAATACATGCATTGTGATGAAACATTGTTAACACGATATTTAAGGCTTATTTTACTATAAGTAAGTAGGAATAACAATTTATCAAAATACAGTTAATTTTCCATACAATTTCCAAAACCAAGCTTAATACAAATCATATAACTGAATCGTCAGCGGAATCTTTCTTACACATTGTCATTTTAAAACAGTCACAGTAACATGCACGTGTATTGTATATGTGTGTGTGGGTATAAATACCTGCGCGTACTGCGCATCCAATTCAGTTTCCGAACTGACTCCGGATGGGTGGTGATGATGCCCGCCCTGCTGGCTGCTAGAGTGCGACCAGCCCGATCGCTGTGACTAAAACAACAGACATATCGGTAAATATATTTTTCGCAAACTTGTTTGCCAACAATTGTTATCTACAAATCGATATCGGTCATATTACAATATTTTTCTCCCCATCACATAATTAATAATCTTCTTGCGAAACCGGCAGTCGTCGTCCTTCTCAGAATAGCAAGTAAATTTATACAATTTACGTACTACTACATTTAACACTTTCATATAAACAATTTTTAGATTTTTCAATTACTTCAATTATTTCAATCCAGGCAATGAAAACTACCGCTCAAAATTCTGTAATGTTGTCTTGTACAGATAACAATAAATAAAATCAAAAATGTACCTTTCAATACATCTACTCTAATGACGGTCAACTTTCAAATATTTTAGCCAGTTGCACAATGATTTATTCAGTTATCAAATCTCTTGCAGATGCAATCTTCAAATAGAAATTACCTTTCTATCCCTAGTGGCAGAGTGCGGTGGCCCGATAGTGATGTGTTGCAACGCATCGCTGACCATCGTATAGTTGTTCATATCCAGTTTACCCGGTTGCTGTAACGATTATAGAAAAGCCACATCAATAACTACGCATATGTTATTGAATTTTCATATTCAAGTTTTTGGTGACTTCTCCAAAATAATTTAGTAATAGCTAATACGAAAATTACTGTTTTTCAGTATACAGAAGTCAAAATACACCCTGTTTATTTTTGTTAATATATTTTTCTATATTTATTTCAGAAATAGGACATATTCTGCATGTTATTAAAATCAGACATCGCCGCGTTCCCGGCTTGTATAGGAAAGATCCTATAACGCTTACCAGAATCGAGCCTGGGAACGCAACCCGACGCCTCATAAAAACACTTCGGACCTAACATTGGCCATAGTTTTTAGTTAGACATAATTAATATGTAGTAATTTAGTTAATAAAAGCAATTTTTTAAGAATGTGATCGTTTAATTCGCACCTACTGCGCCAGCCTCCCGTGACTTGTTTGTAAATGATAAGTAAACAAATAATGAAGTACTGTTTTAAAAAAAGTTCAAAGCCTAGTCAATGCCTCTTGTGTTCTATCAGTGTACTACAGGGCACGGTACCTTCAAAGTCTGGCTGTGTCGAGGTCGTTGCGGCGGCGGCTGGGGCCGCGCGCGCCCCGTAGTGAACGCACGGTGCCCGTAACCCGCCGGCTGCCACATACCACCTCCATCTATACGCATCGCACAATTAATAACTTGAAGCTTATAGACGTTCTCCAAATGTTTAGTTTGAAATAGATTATCATTTTTTTATGTAATTAGGTACATATTACACTATTACCTACTTACTTGTACGAGTATCGTTGAAAATGAATTATGAAAAATTTAAGAAAAGTAAAAAAATCATGCTGATTGGGGTTTTATTAGAGACATTATTATGCGCATTTAAAAAACCTTTTTTTAACACTAGATGGCCAAGCATAGCTCCAGATACTGTATAATAATTCGCATAATAACACCTCGTTTCGACCCCGAAGTAGAATGTGTAATTGACATATAAACATAAAACCCACCCCTCAGACAATTTCTTGTCGAACTATTACCCGCTAAACTGCACGACAAACAAAATAATATATCTGCTCGGTGACTTACAACCAATAACTAAAGCCTAAAAAAATAACCCATAGTAATATCGACTATTGAGATACTCGTAGTTTACTTTCTCGTATTATAACTCTCTAGAATTAGTTTAGTTTGGGTTAATTTAATAATACTGGCTCACACATAACAAATATGGAAGATTTTATTTTAAGGCGGCTTCCCACGGTTTATAATTTAACGGAAAAGCCTTATGACTTTATGTAGTATTTTAATTGTTTTTTGTAGTATTACCGTTCTAATATTTAACAATCGTATTTCCAAAAATTTCACTATTCATAATTTATGGTCCTTCGAGCCATTTCATTAACTATGAAATATCTTACATATATACATAGAAGATTTAGGACACTCAAAACCACGAAAATAAAAACTTCTTGGAATAAATCACCGAAAGATATCTAACTACCAACTATAATCATGCAAAATTAAAACACATTTCTATAAAATGCATTCATCTAAAAAAAAATACAAAATAAACGAAATAGAGACAACTATCTATACACGAATTTGAACCTTCCCGCTATCGTAACAAGATACTCGCTTGTCATGCAATCACCTGACTCGTGCGTGCTGAGCGAATCCTCCGAACAGTTGAGATCGGCTGCGTTGTAACATTACATATTTTAATATCGAATAATTCCTAAGGATTATTCACAATATATGTAACGTAATAACAATATATCTATTAATAACAAAATATTTTTAATATAATGTATACCAGTATAGGGATAGAAGTTATTATTTGTAGCACATGTATTTATCTATAGACTTTTACACTTTTTCCGAACCAACACTTATATATTTGTTTCGGTTATCAAAAACCCCATACAAAACAAGCTATATTCTAATTAATTACAAATATTCAAAAACGCACCACTTTCTCAAAATCATATAAAACTGAACTCTTCTACCGTAATTGTTGCACTCATGGACATTATAAGTTTCTACAGATTTAATATTTTGTACTTTCATTTTATACGAACAAATAAACTAAATCCTTTGTTACTCTCATACTTTTAATTTTGTACTATTCATCATTGTAGCTGAATTACCCAATGTCATTCGGATTTTTTATTTTTTACGACAAACAAACTTACCTACAGAGTAATTTTCGTTTTATATGTTATAATATCAGTTTAAACTCACGTGATAGATCCGCGTGCATCCTGTGATCGGGCGGCGCTGGTTCAGGAGGCGTACTGGGAGGTGGGTATACGCTGAATCCTAAACAAATAAATGAAAATAAATTATTACACACTCATACCCGTAATACCGAGGAAAAGCACGCACAGCTACAATATATATTTTTTACAATATATATTTTTACCTAATTAATTATATATTTACTTACAATATATATTTTTACCTTTAAGAAATCCTCTATTCTTAGAATTGTTCATTGTGTCGCTGTACTCGGAATCGATGTCCGCTCTCGAGTCAGGCCCGATAAGCAAGTCAAGGGAATTCGTCAGCTTATGTTCCATCCTAGAAAGAATCAAACAGTAAGTAACCAGAGGTAGCCTAGCGATTTCAACACCATTGTCTCAAACGAAAAGCCAGAGTTCTAGTTTCACGCACTTCTAATTAAATTTTTAATAAGATACGGGCTTATTATGCAGTTATCATCACCTGCTTTGGTGAAGGAAAACCATCGAGAGGGATGTTGCACCTGCACCTCCAAATTTTCCGAAAGGCATGTAAGACTTACTAATCAGTGACCACTTTGACATCACTGAAGAAAACCCTTTTCTGCAAACGTACACATTATTTGTTCAATATGTATGGGAGCGTTACGTTCGTATCTCAGCGGCTTTTTTTAATTGTAAGCGACCGTAAAAGTAAAGCAACAGCGGGCGCGGTAGGAGGATGGGAATGACACTTAATGCGAAAAACAATATATTTTTTCTGCGAACCAAATCTCATTTTCGTATATTTTAAACTGACATATGACGTGCACGCTAATTGAAAAGAGATTTGTCGAGTAGGCCAGTCTTCTTCTCAACTAACATACTATCAAAAATCATTTATTTACTGTAATAAGTCACCCATGGGCATTAATAACACCAAATCGGTTTTTTTTTAATAGAATAAACAGGCAAATGAGCAAACGGGTCACTTGATTGTAACTGTTCACCGCCATTGTTATTCACACGTTACCAGGAAAGAGATAATACACCTGCACGCGATAAGAGAAACAAACAAGAAAAGTAGTACATCGCTGAAACAACCGGAATCTATAACGACTCCAGCTGATCCCAGAACTTACTTATGATTAAGATGATAGGAGTGGTTCCTCGGCGGGGGCGCGGGGCGCGCGGCGGCCACGTCGGGCAGGTTGTGCGCGCCCGGAGGCTGCTCCAGACGGAACGCGCGCTCGATTTCGCCCTTACGCTCCCACACCTCCTTGAAGAACGGTGTGTAGAACGCCGCTGCACATCAAAATAGAGTATATTACTTTTACTTATTCTTCAATAATAATTTGCTATTCGCAATTACCATTATCTTGTAATGACACTGTCATATTTTGTCAATAATATAATGTCAATTTGTTGAACATTTCCGGGTAGATTTTCAAAACAATAAGTGACCATGACCCATGCAACTGGGTCGAAATATCGTTATAAATAACAATAATCGTGAGTAACTCGTTAAAAAGTTTTTAAAAATAAGTATACACCCTACCATTGCTGACTCCGTACAGATTACTACCCAATGGTTGGCTGGTAGAGATAGCTGTTTAGCGATAAGGCCGCCTTTTGTGTATGTCTATCAATTATGTTTTTTACGATCTATAAATTAGTGCTTGACCGCCTGCCCGCAATCCTGTTGATATGCAGCGATGCCGGTCTTAGATGGTAAAGCGCACTAATTTAGTAAAAGCCTATTCACTCTTTGAATATTTGTTCCTATTTATTATTACTCATACGGTGTACACAATAAAGAATATATATATTGTATTGTAATATAGCTCAAAATTTTCGGCTTTGTTTTGTCATTCAATTGTTCTCAAAGAAGAGAATTGTCTTCGCCTGTAAGAAAAAAATAATAACATTTTCTACAAAATTTACACGAATTTCGTCGCATTATAGACAGCATTTTAAGAAAACAATAAATATTCCATTTACTTTATTTACCAACCAGGGTACAGGGCCACTAAATCCTCCTTATATTATAAACGGGAAAATTTGTAGATATGGATGGATGTATGGATGTTTGTCACTCTTTCACGAGAAAACTGCTAGACGGATTTGAATGAAAGTTTACAGTAATATAGGTTTTACATCAGAAAGAGACATATCGGCTACAATTTGCAATGATTTTATGTAGTACATGTAAATTTTAGTCGGAAAAAATAGGAATATTTGTAGGAACAGACCGGAATTAAATTACGAACATAATACGAGTAAAGCCGCGGATGTGAGAGTGTATATAAATAATCAAAGTAACTTACACTTATTCTCAGCACTAGAAGTGTATGTAGTGAAGTGCGCCGCGAGCCTGTCCGCGGTCGCGTTCCCCTCCGTGATGAGGGCGTGGCCGAGGTCCGTGCCAAAGAACGCGCTAGCCGCCGACCCGCCGCCGTCTGTCACCGCCACCATTTGGATGGGGAGGTTCGGGATGTTCATCGAGAACGCACTGTTGATAGCGTGGTAGTTCAGTTTTTAATAGGTTTACCCTAATCTGCAGAAACGTTGCGTAGGCTTGTACCTTCCTCAGTTATCAGTAGATTGATAGGTGGTGATATGACTTTGACTCCTGAATTTCGAAATCGAAATTCAATAATTCAGCGATCGATACAGATATCGGTAAAAGGCCACTAAACGTGCGTCTATTTTCCAAATATATTGCTTAGTTTTTCGCCATTTTAAATTGATTATCAAAAATAAAGGCTTGAAATGATCCGTTTTGATACTGATACCGTCTGATACTTTCTGATACTGTTTCCTAAGTAATAAATTAACATGTACCCTTGATATTATGAGAGGAGCCCGACCGAAAATGTCTTCTAACAATTGAATCAAATTTACGAAATTAACAATTTGAAATAAAACTGCAGTTCACAAACCAGTGCAAAAAAAAATTACATTTTACAAATGTGGGTAGTTCAAAAATTCATTATTTGAATTTGAAAATATACTTACTTGAGTGTCGCTAAACTAGCTTTCCTCTTCGCGGAGTAAATTAGGATGAAACCGTGAATTAACTCCTCCCTGAATTGAGACGCACCGTGGAAGCTGGATATTATAACCTGGAACAATTGCCGATTTATTGTATGCCAATCTTCAAGATGTCTGTCTGTATGTAATCCAGAATCATTCAAATCAAAAATCAAAGTTCATCATCATGAAGGTATTAGTAATACGACGATAAAAATCAACATATGTATGTTTTTAATTTTATTTTTCTGAGAAATTGTTTTATTGCGAAGAAACTGCGTAAGAATCTCCTAAGCACATCTTTAAAAACCATAGAAACCGTACCTCAACCTTCCGTTTGGAGTCTCCGAGGAATGTCTCGATGACGATGGACCGGTCGCCTGTGAGGAAGCAGGCGCGGTGCAGCAGCAGGGGACTGAGCACTCGCTCAGGGGAATAAGGGTCGTCGCAGAACATACACACCATTATTCTGTCATAATAACTATTAGGTTAAGTATAAATCATTACAAATTCATCAATAAAAAAAAAAGATTGGCTTATGGTTGGATCGGGGAAGACCTAGGTTCAATTGGGTAAACTGCGTATTAGAAGTTAATTATCACTTTTTATGAGCTCATTCATTAATAAAATGAACACTTCATTATCCGGACTAAGAACCCCGGATCAAATAACTTGTCCAAAATCACATTTTCCGGGCAACCTCGGGCATCTTTCCCATACGGTTTATTATTGTGTTAGTTAGTAATCGCTATTGTACTTCACTGTGTAATGTCACCGCACGATCTTTACAAGTACAAAATGTGCACAAAAACACTTCTTCATACATTCGATTATCCGGATCTTTAATTGCCCGAATGCCAAACGACAATAATTAATCTAACTGACCGTATATCAGAGTCGAAGCAGACGATGAGATCCCTATAAAGATGAGCGTAGCTCGCCTTATCCCTATTGGCTCGGATTAGCTCTTGCACGGCGTCAGCTGTGAGCGCCTCGGTGCCCAGCTCTCCCACTGACGCTTCCATATATGAACAATGGAGGCTGGAAGTATTTTAAATAACTAAATAACTTTGGACAAATCACACACAGCCATCTGACGACAAACTAAACGTCAGCTTGTACTGTGGTGATCGGACAACTGAATATATAATTTAAATACATACTTATATTTACATATATGTACATATTGACACCCAGACACACAGAACAAACATTTCTGCTCATCGAACGTACGACCAACGTGTAGCAGTTAGGTTCACTAACCAGTAGACCAACTGCGGGCCAGTCAAGGTATAATCATTATATATATAAAACTCTTGCATTACTAAGTGACTGACAGACAACGCAACGCACAACCTATATATTACTACTTTCACATATAAATTGACTAAAGCCAGTTTTTAGTCAGTAACAAGTTGATCACAAAAATGTAATGAAAATTAATATTGCAAGATTAAACTTTGAATAGAAATATTTTAAGTCATCTTGTGACGTCATGGTCGCTGGTACACCCGTAGTATTGGAACAAATATTCCTATTCAAAGTTTAAATGCATTTTATTTGCGTTTTATTCACAATTTTCACTTATTTCGGATCTTAGATTTTAACTGTAGATAAACTTACTTGTCGGCCAAATTCTGTCCCTCCTCTTGCAGTCTTGCTAGCTCCTTCTTATCCATACCCTCGTCTTGGACGAACATCACAACCAAAGGTAAGCCCTGGGACAAAATTATAGTATAAACACACAGACAATTTTTTAATTTCAATTGATCTTGATTTGTAAACACAGTTGAATGTTAACTTATTTTTTCTTTCTTTGGCTCTGAACCAACCAATTTGCTATCTGTAATTGTGAGTAAAAAAAAATAACTTCGGAGATTTTACGATGCTTCTTCTTCCAAAACCACTCATTGAAGAGATTTGTTGAAGCAATGGCGTGTTTTAACTATTGCAATGTGTAAAAACCAATTTGGAATAAAAAAGATTATTTTTATTTTGGGTGAGAAAGTGTGTTAGTTTACAGTTTATTTACATGGGTTTCATAAATAAAAATATGCCAATTTCATGAATCATGTTTAAAGTGTTCCACTGAACTAAAACAAAGCTAGGGCTGTAACTAATGCTATATACAAAATATATGAAAAGTAAATATAAAATAAAGTAACCTGGAAGGGCAACTTGTCCTCCTGTTCAAGACTCGAGAGGAGTGTTTTCTCCGCACAACCTCTGATATATTCAAACGACTCCTGATCTTGAAATACGCAGAAATAACCTGCACAAATAATACAAACATAATTTTATATGTAGCTATGTATTACATAGGCGTATACGTATCGTAGATATGTTAACACTATGTATTTTCTTCGTACAGTCAAAGTGTTACAACACTTCTATTGCTATTTTTCTGTTTTCAAGGTAAGAATAGGAAAATTCGAATATCGGAATTTGGAAGTTCGTTCTAGTCTTACCTATAACGCTACAACAAATCGTTGTCTAACTTTCTCAACCTCTCATCTCAAAAAAATGTAAAATGCATCAAATTATTACTATAAACTTATATTTTATGGTAGCACATATTATACGCCACGATAAAAATATATCGATATCTTACTACTTCTATGAAATAATTTAAAAAAAGCATTTTGAGATACACGACTTAAAAAGTAAGAAGAGGAAATGCATAAATATATCCAAGAATGTAAATGTCTATATCATTAACAACACGCTCCCAGTTTCACTCTCTTAACATATCAAACACATCGTAACACTGACCATTAGGGGCGAAGTCCCTCGGCGGATCAGCGGCAAAGTCGTCAGTCCTCAAGCGTTGCTCCACACGCCACGAGTGCCCCTGAACCAACACCCGACGCTCGTTATCGCAGCCGGCGATCAGCCGCTTGCCGAACTCACCAGCTATACCTTCCACCTGCGTATGAAAATACATCCTCTAAGTCTTAATAACCTAATGTCAGTCTAAGAACGTAGTCTTGAGAGTAGATTACTTAGATATATAGACATTGTATGTAATATATGTAGCAACTAAGAGTAATGCACAACCTTATAGAAAATAAAAGTCTTTTTTTTTTATTGGATACAACAAGTCATATGTTTTTTTTATATCTTTGGACAACTCATATACGGCCATCTAACCCCAAACTAAGCGTTAGCTTAGCTTGCTGTCCAGAGAACTGATAAACGTACATATATGTATATTTTTAAAAACATTTATACTGATGTAGATATTTTCACACCCAGACTCACAGAACAAACATTCTTGTTCATTACAGAAAATTTTCCCCTGAGTGGGAATCGAACCCACGACCTTCGGCGTAGCAGTCAGGTTCATTTACCATTATACCTAACCATTCAGTATGGTCAGTCCTGGTGACACTTCTTGCAAACACTGCATATCAGCGACGGATAACAAAACCCAAAACAACATAAATCTTATGAGATACTGTTAAAAAATATGCCCTTATTCATTTCAGTATAAGGACATGAGTAACTAAAGAGTTTAGCCCTTATTGTTTTCCGTAGTACTATTCCGTTCCGTTTAATTATCGTGGTAACACTTACCCCCAGTATAATAACATTAATCTGATTGGAATCTGCAGTGAGGGCCCAGGGCGCTGCCGGCGGCCCTGCCAGGCATTGAGATTCGCCAGTCGATGTCAACGACCTACAACATGCAGATATGTTTTTTAGTTAGTTAGTTTTTCCTTTTTGCGCTAAATACAAAGTAAAATTATTATACTATCTTATATTATGTACTATCTTAGAAAATACTAATCTTTTATCTTAGGATCAATTAACGAAAGTCAAATTATTACAATTTTATCATTACACAATCTATTTTTTTTTCATCATAAGCTACTTTATATACTACTTTAGAGGTAAAAACGCACTTAGGGCCGGTTTTTTGATCCGTAGTAATAGTCAGGTTGACTATTTTTTAAACTGACTATAGTTGTACAACAAATGGTTAAACTACATTTTTGTTTTTTTGATATTCATTTGACTATTGGTCATTTTATCTAATAGTTGCCATTGTAATATGTGCTCGTTTTCTATGGGGAGACATTATAATTGTATTGCAACACTATTTATTTTGACACCTGTTAAGGTCCATGCTGTCAAATTTGACAGTTCACTGTTATGTGACTTTTATTTTGCGGTATAATTTAAATTTCATAATTCGATACGCGTTTAGTTTTTAACATTACATCACTTTTAACGCAAACTAGCTCCATATTTTCTAATGCAATGGCATTAAATATTAAGACTAAAAATAGCAAATAAATTTAATAACATGAAATTATGGTATCTTGACGCTTCTATTATTCAGTTATTTAAAATCTAATGACTTATAGTTGTTTACTTCTGAGATTTATTTCAGAGATCTGACAATTAAATATAATAAAGAAGGAATAACAAAACTTTCGTATTTACTGAGAGATTATCCTATTATTGTTATTTATAGATCATGCAAGGAACCCACAAAAATGCAGGAACATTTAATTCGGCTCCGTTACTCATAGAAAAAAGCGACATTTCAAAGTATATTATTATACTTGAATCCATATTTGAACAGAATATTGTTTCTTATTGTTATCTCGTTTCGCTCAACAAAAACAGCAAACAGCTGAAAACGGCGAATTAATTATTCGCCATCTTGCTAATCCGTCGTTCGAGCTGAAGTTATATATTCTGATCAATGGTTACTTTGTTAACCATTGGTTCTGCTAACTATATCTCAAAAAACGAATTTGACGCAAATTTAACCATTAGTTGGTATTTTTAACCATGGGTCGCCTTAACTACGGATCAATAAATCGGCCCTTAGGCGGAGCGGAGCATAGCTACAGCGGCATTGAATTGATTCTTTCATACAGTCCGTATGGTGGTCAGCGGACTGCAACGTAACCGCGCTCCGCCAAAATGCAATTTGACATTAAAGTTATTAATGTGTTATTTATTTATTTATTTATTTTACAAAAGTACAGGTTGGTATCTTAAACACATTCTGCCAAACTGCTAAACAGTTT
>DWJZ01004088.1:0-15885 GCA_018249125.1 Asbolis capucinus | reverse complement strand
CGGTGGCTTTTTAAGCATTTTAATGTCACTCGCTATAACGGTGAAGAAAAACATCGTGGGGAAACCTGCATGCCGGGAAAACTCAAAGGTGTGTGAAGTCTGCCAATGCTCTTGGTCAACGTGGTGGACAATGGCCTTAACCTTTTAATTCAGAGAAAAGACCCGTGCTCAATAGTGGGCCGTGATGGGTTGAGGTGACTGTACAATTGTACTATCCTAAATTTCAAACTTTTAAATTTCCTCTACCTATTCCACTTCTAGTACAGAACTAGTTTCAAACTAGTTCGGCTTCAACACTGACTACAATAGGTATACGTTGAAGAATGTGGAATACGCATACTTCTTGGCCTAGAATGCTTTTTCAGTACCCATGGTCATACTGGAATGAGAAGCTTAAAAATGTGGATACTTGTTAATAGAAACAGCTTTATTTTTACCCATTCGCATCTGCTTGCATAAATCCAATACAAACTATTCCGTACCTACAAACTATTTTATCCCCTATTCCAAAGGAATCATTCAATTATTCGAGATAAAAAATATCCTAAATTTTAATCCGGGATATAAGTAATAACTCTGCCAAGTTTCATCAAAATCCACCCAGAAATTGAACGTGATGCGCGTTCAGAAAAACAGACAATAATTCTAAAAAGTATATTTTCGTATTGCATCGTTATTAGAGTGCTCTCCCATCCAAATTCGAAAAAATATTCAATGTAAAGAAAAAATACCCTCTGAGTTTTATTGTAGACTAGTTTCTGCCCATGGCTTTAATTTTGCAGTTGCTTACTATGGTTTCATTGGCGCTTTCCATTGTACACAAATTGTATTGGTACAAGTATTATAAGCAGAATTATTAGTATTCGCTCGCAACATGTGCTAATAAAAAATCTATGTGTTATTCCCGGCTATAATCTATTTCTGTGTCAAGTATCATCTTAATTTGTTCAGCGGTTACCATGTAAGGGAAAGACAAATCAAAAGTCAAAGTCAAAAATAATTTACTCCATGTAGGTATTTTCAATACACTTATGAACGTCGTTTTTTTGGAAACTACCACCGTTTCGGAAAGGTGCCATAATAAAGAGAAGTAACGGCGAAAGAAACTCCTCGTCACTTATTTTGAAAACAATGCCAAACAGCTCTACAAACTTTCACATTTATAGCAGGATATATTAGTAGGATATAAACTCAAGTATTCTTCAAAAATCTTAAAGTCACACGATATCATAGACAAAGCCGAGTCAATCCTCCCTCCTAGACTCCAAACACATACACTGAATAGTACTATTGTACACTAATGTAGCACCAGTACAATTTGTGTAAAACGGAAAGTAAAATAACCGTACCAAGTAACTGCAATATAATTTCGGAACTCTAAACCCTAAACTAATCTATCTAAATCTAATCTCGGAACCCTAAAATTCAAAATCATAACCTTATAAACCTACTTTAAAAAATTTAACATTCCTCTTTTCTCAAAAACACGTCCCAGATCCGCCACTAGGTTAAATAAACAACAATTTAAAATAATTGTACTAACGGTATACGTTCTCCTTATAATAATTGTACCGATACAATTTGTGCGCAATGGAAAGCGACAATGAAAACTTAGTAAGCAACTGCAAAATTAAATTATGTTTTAAAGGAAGAAGAGGGAGAAGGGAGATACTTTACAATTCTTCCCCTCCCTAACACATTCTAAGTTCACCATTTAGTTAAAAAAACAGTAATATCATAACAATTTGTGTACAACGGAAAGCATCAGCAAAGTCTATTAAAACTTTTTACCGAAACCCCATCAACAACCGCGAAATGACTTATTCTTCCGCATCCACAAAGGGTTGACTTCCAACTTTCCATTTTGAAAACTTCATTCAAAGGAGTCGATTAGCGAGGTCACGGGAAAGGCGTGACTGTACATTTTCTTTTAAAGAATCCGACATTTTCACCGATTCCGCTGCGTCATCGCACGCACGCGCGGATTAATAGCTGAGCCCGGCACTGTAAAGGTATCACCACACCACCTCTATTTGTACGTTTATATTTACTAGAGATCCTATTACCGAAATTATGTTCAGGAGACGGAAAGTAGGATTTCATTCATCGTTTAAACCTATACAAAGATCGAGCGCGCCGAATCGGTATTAGCAAGGAGTTTGGAAATAATAGGTAGAAGAACTAACTGGGAAAAAAATATTTATTAATGAAATAATTAATGTACCTTTATAGATTTATTTAAACATTTAAATAAAAGAAAATACGATAAAAAAATATTTATTAAAAAAATCACAGGACTTTGATGGTATAATAAATAAATAAGTAGGAATTTATTGCTAAAAATACAATATTACTTATTTTCATTATTTCGTCATTATTCTTTAGTTTTATTTATTTAAATTCTCCATGCAAAACAATGTGAATGAATAAATTAATTTGTATGTTTACGCTGGATAAGTTAATAATAATGGATAATTTTGAACAATCCGAATCACTAACTACGGGTAACTTTTCTAATATTTATAAATGCGAATGTTTGTGAGGATGTATGAATGTTTGTTATTCCTCAAATCTATTGAATGGATCGGAATAAAATTTGTAACAGAGATAGATTTTGGTCTGAATTAAGACCCATTTGCTACTTTTTATCAACACACAAACCCATGGGCGGACCCTAGTTGAAAATAAAACATTCAAATAGCAGTAACTCCTAACTCGAAACTCCAAACACGCATACTGCCAAACACGCATAACGTAAACACAACATCAAACGCACATGGCTAAGTGGCCACTGAAGGTCAAGGACAAAAAATCTTGACTGAGCTGGCAAATACTGAATAATACATTCTCAACTTCGCTTGAAAGCGTAGAGAAGAAACGCATTTTTAAGGATTCCGAAACCAGAAGTTTGTTGAAAATTTAATTGAAAAGAAAAGTTTCTAGAAAAAAAATACTGCTGTTATTATAACAAATACCAAAAGACATGTTAAAAATAATTTGAAGTCCAGATAAGAAACCAATCGTTCGGGGCAAATATTGCACACGTTGTGAAGCCCGCACTTGACCGATTTAAAAGTCCTATATATTTAAAAAAATCTTTTCTACGTTGATTCGAGACGTATTTGCGTGACTTGTTTTGACGTTAACTTACAGTTTGTAGAACACTATTCTTACTAATGTTACAACGAAGAAAAAACCATCTGCAATCACACAATCAATACACCCATAAACGACTATACAAAAATTAATGTCAAACGCATCGTTAATTTTAAATAATTTGCTAACAAGGCATCTAAATCTGCTTTTTTAAGAAAATTAAGCCAAATAGATGAGAAACTAAAACAGATGGCTCACATCTGCTCTGAGCTCCTTTAATCCGCACTCAAATATATTGAAGTTTCGGATATAATGCTAATACAGATAAGATATGGCGTGTATTCTCACAATTGTATTGATAATTAAATTTAGCCTAAAGCACTAGCAGGTCTTGAGTGTCTGCATATTTTCATCGTACGCGTTTATAATCCAACGTCTTGTAGAATCAAATCAAGATTCAAGAGACGCCTCCAAATACAGAGAAAATCAGGACTCGGAACATGCCTCCAAATATAGGAACAGTGAAATCAACTATAAATGTATGTATGGAATTAAAAGCGTAAAAGGACTTCGACGTCGTCCGTGCGGAACTGTATCAGCAACATCACTTTCAGTCTTTAAACCAAAGTCTGCAAAAGACTATAGACAAAACATTTTCGGCATTAAACACATGCTGCATCTGGTATTGGGAAAAGTCTTCGGCCTGCGAGCATTGTAGTCGACCAATACGAGGTCAACGGCAGTAACAAAATAGTTCACAGATGCTTTCGATGGTCAAAAGAAGTTGCTAGCAGTTTTTAAGAAGAAATGTAGGTGAGTCATGACGAAAACTTTTGGGCAGTGCCGAAACTACAAACCTCTAAATCCCAACAATTAGAACTGGATAATGGTAATTTGGTAGCTGATCCAAGACATGCAATGGATTCCTAATAAAGCGAACTTTACTACGATAGAGTCACCATTACGAGCATCTGTTAATCATCACTTGTCACGTTCGCCACGTCTCCCTCAGATTTTTCATGAGGATTTACCACGTTTAAAATTGATTGAAGAGGATTCGTCCTGTGACTGCTTTGATCCCACTTGATGGGTTTCTCGCAAAAAATGTGATGCATCGTCGTCGCGTGTAACGTCTGAACAAGGCAATCTCTTTACAAAAACGTGTGAAAGAAATCTTATTCATCAGATCCGTTTCAAGATATTCTCTAAACAAATGCTCATTAAGGTAATAATAGGAATATTGGTCAGTTATTCATCATCAATGACCACACTTGCCGCAATAAGAAACATATTTAAATTTTAAACTGTACTTCGAAAATACATCCGGAGATATTACGCGTATCCCTGAGCACAGAATAAACAATCCGAGTTTATTAAAATTCATATTCTGAAAATCTAGAAATACATATGGGCTTTTCGGTCTGGAGAAAAACGAAAAGAAATGCGGGAACAGACGCAATTCACGATAGCAAACTTTACCAGAAAGATTTCATAAACACTGAAAAACAAACCTATAGTGTGCCGTGAATGGAAAAACTTTAAAATACAATCCAATTACTCCACAATCTCCACCAATCCAATGCACTTATGGTTAGGTATCCCACGTAACCAATATTACCAAGGACGGTGCAAATTTACGAGCGGTTAATGAATAAATGCGTGGAGGGCGCCCACCAGCCGTCATTCAATCGAAGAAATGAAGTCGATTATTAAATACTCTGTCGAACACGCAAAGCTAACGTAGGCCGGCGCTCGTTATAAATTGTCTGCACATTGTTAACTAGTTTCATGTACTTAAGCATTACAAGAATGTCGAAATGTCTTTCTCTGGATCGCTTTGAACACGCTAGTCGTAAAAAATACTGGAGTAATTTTCCCAATTTTTACCGATCATCTGCACATACAGTTCCTATTTCATTTTTGGAAAAGTTACTGTCAGAAAATGTAGTATTAATCTAAATATATAAATCTCTCCATTGACATATTGGTAAATGAACGTACCTTTAAATCCAAATCCATAACCAGATGCTTCCCAAAGGACGTGCCACCGGTCTTCTGAATGTGCAGAAACACCATGACGTCATGAGCATCAAGGTCAAAACGGAAGTCATCGTGGAGGACCTCGTCGTACGAGAGACCAGGCTGAGCCATCGCGTCCGGGAGCGGTCGCCCTAGCGCCTCCGCGTAGCTCAGAGCCAGAGACTCCGCCACACGCACCGGAGGTGTCACGGCACACATCTGTAGCAAACACACACATAGGTCAGGTAAAAAATATTTCCATTTCTACAAATATTCTAAAGTCAAAACATAAGTAAAAATCAACGATGCTTTATTATGAATCACAGTGCTATGCATGTTATATGCACCTGTAACGGAGGTAGCACTAACTTTAAAAATATCGATGGATTTCTTCGTTCCACCATAAACCTATCCTTACGCCCTCCTGTCTACTCTTCTAACTTCTACAAAAATCCTTCTCTGCTCTATCTGTATCTCTATGGAACTCAATACCTAACTCTATATACTTCGTCCCTTCCTTAAAATCATTCAAATCATAAGTCAAGTTATTTGTCTCTCTAACTGGCATACAGTAACGTTATTCATTATCATCTCTTTCCTCACCTACATAAATCTCCTTTATCGACGGTTACCTGGTCGCCTTATCGCTTGACTGTTATTATATTTGTCCTATAATAATAATAATTTGTCCTTATATATTTGTATGTTTTGGTGTGCAATAAAGTTATTATTATTGTCAGTTTGATACAATTGGAATGAATTTTGAATAAAGTTAAGTCATGTACGCGGCTATCGGAACAGAGTAATAATAAAATAGCTGTTGTAAGTCTTGTATGTTTGGAAAATATTATTAGTATCTATCTTGTAAGAGGTTAGGAATGAAATAATTTTATTAATATTACAAATAGTTGGTTTGGATTCCTTTGGATGAATTATGGCAATTTATTTTAATAAATGTTTCAACAAAAGACTTAAGGCAGTTCAGAACCATGCCATTTGGTTTATTAAATGCGCCTGCTACATCTCAAGAAACTCGAATGTGTGTTCACAAAATTACGAAGCGCCAATTTAAAGCTTTGTCCGAAGAAGTGTTCATTCTTTCAACGTCAAGTGAACTACTTGGGGCATATTATATTGAAACATAGTATTGAAACTGATCCATCAAAGATAGGTGCAGTTAAAAACCTAAGATTAAGACGCAAGTAAGAGCATTTCTTGATTCGTGCCCATAATACCGACGGCATGTTAAAGGATTTTCTGATAACACTACGCCATCGACTAACTTACGAGAAACGAGCATAATTTGGGCATGAAGAATGTGATACGCCTAATCTCAGATATACCGCATAGAGGGAATCGTAGAAAGGATTCATCGTGGACACTTACTCAAACTACACTGGAATTGGTGGTTTTCTTTCCCAAAAGAGAGGAGATGAGAAAGTTTTTATCACTGAAGTAATCTCTAATGAACTTGGGACAAATTTAAATTTTCTTATTTTAATAATTTTAAAGTAAATATTATAGTGTATTAAGGTATTGTAGAAAACAGCTCAATTCGATAAATAATTTTGTTATCATTTTTGTACATAAAACTTGCGCTCCAAAGTATATTTACGGAGTTTTACGAAAATTTTACTCCACGCAATCGATAACCGACATGTCGCAGTAACGTTTAAGCACTGAGACGTGAAACATATAAGATGCGAGTAACCACTCATATCGTTGGTCGTCTTGATCCGCCCACATAACATATCCTCTTCTCTCTATTATCCATGCATGTAGGATTAGTCTTTATCTAACTAGTCTGTGAATAAGTCTGTAGTGTTCTCTGTCGATGCTTTGATACGTTAGGTTTTTTCTTTTTATAGGCAAATGTCATCATTGACATTTAGCAGGTAATGTCACCGGGCAATAAAATTATATATGTATTTTTCATATTGCTATCTGAAAACCGAGTCGGGTTTAGTTTGGTTAGATTTCTTTGAATAAGTTTGTTCGAGTCATATTTATTTTGACTGCGATTCTGCGCAGCATAAAGTAAATGTATATTCTACTTTGATTAGCGAATATATCAAGATTCCACCTGCTGCAGCAAACAAAGAAGATTCTCTCCGCACTGCTGATTGGTGAGACCAGCGCCCTTCTTTAGAAAATATTCGTATCAAACAAATAGTATATTCCATAGCCATATAAGCACACATGGTGCGTACGTCGTATGGGTTTCTCTAAATTAGATGCAGTAGTCTTAAGATTAAAGACAATTCAACTCTTTTATAGACATTCTATAAATGAATATTGTAGATTTGTTTATATTTATCTAGTTTACAGTATTATAGATTATTATTATAGATTAAAATAAGATCATGTCTGTCAATCTCTCTGCAAAATATGGTATTAGGAATATGGTATGATGCTGTAAGGAATAAATTGGATACCTGGCACATTGGTTAGTTGTTATTGTTAGTTAATAACTAAAACTTAGAATATTCAGGGGACTGAAACCAAAAGTATTGTTATCTAGTATATACTACAAAATAATTTAGTTTTACAAATAGATTAATTGGATCAAGAATCTTTCCTGAATTCTTTGTAATCTATTACATTGTACAATCTGTTTTTCTCAGTGCTCAAACTCAAAACTTCTAAACAAACCAGTGATATTCTCAATTACAGTTTCATATCAGTTATTGCAAAGCAATACAATATACATATGTTACATTGTTTTAGTAATAATGACATAATTGCGCTGTATCAGGCATAGCTTTGGAGAGGCTGATATTATGTTCTTTCTATAATGAAAATTAAATTAAATTTGCAACAGGCCGGTTGGTCTAGTGGTTAGTGAACCTCACTATTACACCGGTGGCTGTGGGTTCGAATCCCACCCAGGTCAAACTTTTCTGTGATGAGCAGGAATGTTTGTTCTGTGTGTCTGGGTGTGTAATAGATATATCTATTTAAGTATGTATTTAAAAGTATATATGTATGTTTATCAGTTATCTGATCACCATAGTACAAACTAATGCTTAGTTTGGGGTCAGATGGCCGTGTGTGAGTTGTCCAAAGAAATTAATATTTATATTATTTTATATTTATATTTGTGTCATGAAATCATTTAATAAAATTGAAGTTGAAAAATTTATTATACTAGCATTCTCCTGCGACTTTGTCCACGTGGACTGAAAAAAGGTTCAATTTGACACTAAATCCCCATTTACAATACAAACAATGTGATAAAAGAAGAACCACTCTACTGATTTTGTGTAAACCACCTATTAAATAGTCCGAAAAAAACCTAAACATTTGGTTTGGTTAGGTCAGCCCATTCTTGAGTTATAAAATTACAATGACGTGGCATTGATTTTTATATATTAGTTTTCTATTTATTTTCTTCTCAAATTGGATATACAATTTAAACTTGTGCCACAGTAAGCAGACCTACCACACTGATAGTTTAGTATATTGTAATATTCAATTTTGTGGGCTACTCTGGATGTGTTCATTGGGGATAGTGATATGAAATGCATTTATTTCTTCTTAGCAACCAAAAGCTTTTTTAACAAAAGTCAAATATGAAATTAATATTAAAACAATCAAATCTATGATAAAACCTAAAGTCTCGATTGACAATACCTATCTGTCCTTACAAAAATAACATTATTAGTAAAAAAGCGTAACACTCAATTTAAAAATAACATTATTAGAAAAATTGCATTCATAGAATATTGCTTATTATATCGACGACAGAAAAAATAAGGGCGTAAATCTATAGGGTAAATGTATAAACCTACATATACTTAGTAAGTAAAACAGGGAATAACTGCCGATAAATTTAGCTTGTTTGAAATAATAAGAAAAAATAAAGACAGTCTTAATAGGAAAAAAAATACTTGAACATACTAAGTTGCAAATTAAATTCTTGGATCGGATCCGACTGCCTTAAAAACATTACTGGTGAACTAATCCACGTTTTCTCTTGTTTATATAGGAGACACGGCATACGCTGTTCTGATGGGGATTGGAGGGGGAGTAGAAGAACCAAGACTAAAGTTTCTTCGTGCCCAGAAGGTCTGACAGGGCTTAACGACTGCCGACGCTACGTGGTTGGTTACGTGTCCTCCGAAGTACGAAAACGCTCATGATTTTTTTGACATTAGTGGTCACCAATCTACTTCTTGACGGCACCCTTTGTTGCTTAATTTTACCGTCAGTGGATGCTTCTGGACTATGAGGGAATTTAAATGAATTGAACACTAGCTGTACCCCGCACGTGTTGCTACGCATCAACTCACCCATCCATGTGTTCGATCGATATAATTTTGGTACTAAAACCTTATGCAAATAAATCTAAATGAAGTTGCTAAAGACATCAGTGCTCTCACTTCGCTACGGAAGGAGATTGTATGAAAACTATCCAATAATCCTTCTCGTCATATAAGCTACAAACAAGTACAATTGTGTCTAAAGTGGTCCAGTGGTTTTAGAGTTGCCATACAAAAATGTTACCTATCATCAACAGCAGCAGAGCAAAGCAGTTTTTTGGGATAAAAAGTCCTACATCCGTTGTCCTTACATAAGCTACAAACATGTTAAATTTCATCTAAATTAGTGCATTGGTTTCGGAGTTACCATACGAATTTAAACCTGTTATCCTGCGGTAACAAAGCCAATTCCTGGGATAATACCTATCCTATAACCCATTCTCAGGTTTTAAACTTCGTTATGCTAAGTTTCATCTAAATCTGTTCAGAGGTTTTGTGTGAAGTTCAAACAAAAAAACAGACAATCAATAAAATTTTCGAAAAATTTTGAAAGTACAGAATTGACCCACTTACAGTTTTATTATTAGTATAGATTATTTAACTCAAATGTGTTATCAAATCAAATATTTTGCTTTACAGTATAAAATACTATACAATTAATATTCACACGACCTTCAAAGTATTCGTACATCAAAGGCCGTCAGTCTTCATTATCTGCGGAGGTTCCGAATCCTATCAAAAGATTGGATCATTTCTATTACGTACACATTTCTTATTTACAAGCTTGTTTCCGGAATTTGTCTGGAATATTGGACTTCCAAGAGGGAATTTCATAAAGTTTTAAACCTATAAAATAGGTATAGATTCTAAGATTCTTTCTTAGTCAGGTTGTCTGTAAATATGCATGTGTGTCCATTTATTGTGTGTGTGATTTTTTATAGAGTGCAACAGGATTGTAATAGAATTACCTATATTGTGGAGAACTATCACAAATTAAATTATTTCTTTGGAATAGATAGATAACTCTTTTTGTACGCCAACAAAAAGATAACAGTACAGAAACACCTATAGATAAAGTACAAAAGGCGGTCTTATCGCTAATCAGCGATCTGTTCCAGACAACCTTTAGATGAGAATAATGAGAATAATAATAAAATATATACATACATATATATATATATAGATTGCAACTGGACAGGAGATAGATAGATTAGTAGTAATACCGAATATGTTAGTTTGGGAACATAGTACGTTTAAGACGTCAACATTAACATAAATAAAAGCTAGTCTATTTATTTTTCGATGTGTAACATCTTTTATTTCCAGAAAACTTTGGGAGTGATATCGTGCAATGCAATGGAAATGCGTTACAGGATACCCGGGAAGCTCATGCTATTATATTGAACAAACAAGCGCTCGCCATTTGATGACACCGATTATTTTATATAGAAAAAGCAATAGCTCGGTGAAAATACAGATTAAATTGTCTAACAACCTATTGTCTCCGTTCTCCCTCAAATTAATCAAAATAACTGCCTGCAATAAAAGATGTCCTCACTCCAAAATATTTTTGTTTCAATAATTGAATTGAACATACCCGTTTATCATTCAGATAGATGAACAGACAGATGGAAAAAAGGTTAATTTTTAAATTCAATTTTACCATAGGTGTCTGCCATAAGTGAATACCAGAAGTTTTGTATTTTACTACTACATATTAGGAGTGGTTTCGGGACTTTAAGAACTGAAATTTCGGTGGTTCATTGCGAGCGCGCCTGGAACTGCCTGGAACTAATACTACAAAAATATTTGTTTCCGTTAATACCTGATACCTTTATTGAGGATATAATGCAAATATATAAACAAGGTCAATATCAGATGTATTTTTTTACATATTATAAGTTAATGCTTAACTACAGTCCCACCTGATGGTAGGTGGCGATGGAGTTTTAGATGGTAAAGCTAAGATGTTACACATCGGATGCGACTACTGTAAGACTCGATCGTTTTTTGTCCAATGTTTTTGTTACTCCTGTAACATAGCGGTATTACTCTGAGCAGGCTTTTGTTATTCTAAATCTTCGTCTAATTTTCTTGAAAACAAGTATAGATTGAGATTAAAGGCGTATAAATTTCATTACCTCCTATGTTAACTTGTTAACTTAACTAGGTTAAATGCTTAAGTACTAGTAAATTGAATTATAGTAGAAGTTATATTAATATATTATTGTACCATTTCTGATATTTTGAGTTTGTGACAGTACGCTATATTCCCGCGGGTGAATGTTTAATAACGGTGAATTATACGTGGATTCGAGTGATGTTAATTAGTTTGATATCAATATGTAGATTGGTTCAAATTGACGATGTTTTGTATTTTTTGTTACTCAACTAGATGTTTTAGTTTCGATATGAAATATTTATATATGAATAATAGAAATATATACCTCACGCATTTCACTTTTGATAATAGCACCACTTTTCGCCATTTATGTTAGGCAAATGTCAGTCTATGGTCGAAAAGAAAAATAATATGATGAATATTTATCCAGGTATATTATTATGATGAATCTCTTTTTTCTGCTTGCTCTCGCCTACTCACCTTTGGAGAAGGTAAAACACTGAAAATTGTATATATAACTAGTGGAACCATATGTCCGATCGATTTTTTTGGTACCAAAACCTTTTCCAAAGAATTCTGAACAAAATAGCTAAAGACTCCGCTGGCTAAGTACTACAATTACAAAGTCTATAAAGGACAAACAAACATACATTAATATTTACAAGGTTTTATTTAACTTGCAGTGTAAGTTTGTACATTGCTGTATTTGTTTGTTACGGGTTAAATCTTGCAAACTTAATAAGACCCACTTCCTCTTACACAACGGAGCTGAAATTTTGCATATAGTTTCCATTTTAATTATAATGCATTTTTATGGCAAGCGTGACCTGATACTACGTTCAGGATTGGCTCCAAACTAGGGAACTCCTCAACGGTTAACAAAATATTGTCTGTTTTTATTTGTATTATGGATCTATTATTAAAGCTTGTGTTTTTAAATATTTTTAATATATGTATAATGCCTAATTATAAAAAAAAATCCTGCGTCCCTAGTTTACTTCGCAAACTGCACTGGAGCAGCGTGGTGCAGAACGCGCTAATTCTCTTCAAGCTCAACGACCCCTGCTCAATAACGGGCCATTACGAAGCCAGCTTACTATGAAACCTTTAATTACAAGAATTCTCGTATAGCAGTAATTTCTAAGACTACAAAGATTACGGGAAAACTTAGGCAATACGACATACTTCGTAATGCCACTCCTAATAAAACTGTATGTTACTTCTGTCTGTCTGTCATCTCTTTACTGCTAATACAAGTTAACGTTGATGTTTACGTCTTATAATAACGCATTAAGTAACGCGTTTTGAATCGTTTGAAGCCCGCTTCCATAATTAATGCGCTAGAATTATTAATAGGTATTAAAATATTTGACATGCTTTAGGAAATTTCAAGATATCCCGTTAATATTATACATGCTAAAGTTTGTGAGTTTGTGAGACGAATCTTATTTAAATATGGCACAGAGACTGTAGTCTAGAAAACCACACAGGCTATTAATTAATACAACGGGCGAAGACGCGGGCAGACCGTAGTATAGTATCGATCAATATTTTCAAATTGTTTGTCTGTGCGTGTAACAAGTAATCTCAAAAGTGATTTGAACAAATTAAATACAATTTTCACTATAATATACTATACATATGTATATTATAGTGATCATAATATACTCGTACCTACTTTAATCATAGTAAATATTAATCGATTTTTAAATACATACGAGTGTATCTATCAATGATCCATATATTCCTTATCATTTTAAAGAATTTCGTCTAAGGCGTTATATTCTACTAGTACCACATATTTGTAGACATAATTTTAATATTGAAATCTATTCATGTTCCTCAATAAATGCAGTATAGAGCTCCTTTGAAATAAACTGAACACAAAAGAGTTTTCCAAATACAAGTAATTCTAACATCCAATAGATAAAAACTAAATCCGGAAAACCAACCACAAATACCATCCGCCGTGTACCCGTGTACCCGTGTACGCCAATATTATACAATCCCATTTCCTGTTCTTCGCCTCAAAGGAAAATATCGTATGTATACATTTTCAGATATAGTCACTATATCTTAGCAGTAAAGGGTCGGAAATTCTTTGTACATTTGACTTTCCAGGAAAAGTTTTAACATTTTGTAATTGCTTTTGTATTATGTAATATTAAAATCGACAAAAATTGCATCTTATATGGGATCGTCCATTTATATCCGATGTGTAACATCTTTACACTCTCTTTCCGGAAATCTGAGGAAGAGAGTTCGTTGATATTGCATAACAGGGAGCCCGAAAAGTGCGCACTATCCCAGTGGCAAGACTACTCCATCTTATAAACTCATCAAAATAACAATGTCAAAACTCGAATGTAAATTAAATACAAAAAAAAAATATCTTAGTCACGAAACATCATTTGAAATAGTCATCTAAAATAATATATTTTTATATTGTATTGCTTTTGAGTGATACGAAAAAAATCATACCAACTTTGTGTAAATTCAATCTTAAATTTTTTTCCCTGCAACTGGACAAGTTTGTGTGATTATTTGAAAAGTTTTTATGACAATTTCAGATCGAATTAGCGCTGAGTAAATACATTTACCGCTATTTTAAAACTCAATTTCCCACAGTCGTACAGTAAATATATCCAATCGAAATAAAGCCACGCTCCTTCTATGCCTATTGTAAACATTTGCATGGAACTAAAAATATAAAGCCCAATACTGAGCATCTCATACTGAGAAGGCTTACAACAAACACCACGCTGCTTCAATTGGTGGCAGCTAGTGGCCAACCCAAGTGGAAGTTTTATGCTATCGAAAGGCATCCGAGTTAGGTTAAATATTGTTATCTATAACAATAACAACCGGGACCGACAGCTTTTCGTGCCCTCCGAAGCAAAGAAACTCTCATAAAATCGTTACTAGCGGTCACCCATTCTCCGACCGACCGCGCCTGCTGTTGCTCTACTTTTTGGATAGGTTGCAATCGAAACAAACCGTCAGGTTATGAACGCTTCAAGAGTTCCTTACTACATTTAATGTACGCTTAAGAAATAAGTAGATACCTTAAAAATATTAAGTAATGCGTACTAAAAGGTTCATTCAATACAACTTGAAAACCGGATCAAATCGAATCATACGTTGTTTAATAAGCACGAAACGACAAACAGATAAATAGACAATAAATTTAAAAACAATTCTATTGCGTTCTGTTCCTTAAGAATCATCCAGTAATAAACAGATTATTTATAATTGGATGATGTTAAGTGCAATTCTGAATCTCCTGGAATATTTTAATTATAAAAAGACGGCATAAAAATGTTACACATAAATTAAGCTTTAATGAATGATTTACTAATTACTGATTCCTAGCAGGTAAGACTCATACTTTATAATTTTAAATAATAGCCAATTAAAATTGATTGTCTTTTTAATGGTGCATTTATGTATGAGTTTAATATAAATGAATTATTTCTCACCTGATAATATTTTCTAATAATTCAACAGTATGTTTTACCTTCAACATAATATTTTTCTATGATACTGATTGATCTAAAATTATAATACAAGTATTTTTTTATATCAAATCATAGCTTTTTGCACTTCTCATCATCAAGATTTCATTATCAAGAATATTCATGTATTTTAGGGTATATAAGAGAACGAGTACTATTCATTCCTCTTAGTTGATTAGATTAACGCTAGATGGCGGTGTAACTAAAATCTTGCTACCACGCAATCAAAGTATGCACGTTATTAAAATATTAGCTGAGGATTGTTTGGAATCGTATCATATACATATATATATTAATACCGATTGTCACTATTAAACCTTAAATTAACTTCACTGTAGGTTAAATCAATTCAAAATTGCTGGGTAAAGTTTCTTTGAGGACCGGAGAAAACATGTTTTTCCAATTTTAATGTTTAAACAAGAAAGACTGCATCAAAATCCATGCATCCGTTAATTCCTACTTAATGTATATTTACAAAACTCAATTGAATTAAGCTTAAAAGAGCTTTGCAGTAAGTATATTTTTTGCTAGTCGACCATTAAGGAAAGATCTATGAAACATTCGCCTCTAACAGTAAACTTGTTAGAAAATTATTTTAGCAGTTACATTTACGAATATTTTTATTTCGTATCAGGGTCAATCCGCTGCTTCGCTCGCTTCATGTTCATAATTTCATTCCGGTCCGTTCCTATAAATATTCCTATATACCGAAATGTGCAATAAAATAGTATCAGACTTAATTAAATTTATGGTTCATAATTTTGGTAATAGTGGCTTTCACATAAAAGGTAGACATATGCTGTCGCGGACTTTTATTTAGATCTACTCGAGACAAACAATCCTACGGTACATCATCTTTGTGTAACTCCAA